>JAHPZR010036732.1:10000-37500 GCA_019787425.1 Platygyra sinensis
TGAATAGCCGCACAGACCTAAATCTAGGCGAGGTGTTTATATGTTGATCATCCTTCATATTCCGGCTTCTTGACATATTTTATTGGATGATTACGATTTTTATTTTTGATGGCGTGGCACTGAAACCAGCCATATGTGTTTCTCATGTCGCCGATTTGTTATCATTAAACGGAAACTGTCATCTGTATGTAGCAAGATTTATGCTTGACAGAATGTTTTTGTTTTGTTTTCCTTTTCTTCTTTTCTTTTCTTCTTCTGTGCAATGAATTTAAAAAAGCAACGGCCAAAACTGATTTGTCAGTCATCCATCTTAGCGGTCCGTATTGAAAAATTAAAACCACTAAAAGAACTAATTAGAATTCTCCTTTTCCTAATAAAAGAATCAAACCGGCAATAAATCACTGGTAAACTGTCACTATAGTCCGTTAAATGGAAGAAAAGACAGAACTCCCTGGTAAAGTCTTATAAATTCAATGGGATAGAACAAAAACTGAACCATTGAGTTGGCAACTTCACAATAAATAGTTTTTGAATACTGAATATTCTTGTGTTGCTTGTAACTTCCTTGAAAACTTTATAAACTGATGATCCATCAACTGAAAACTTCCTTATATACCCGACGATCCTCTCCTAAAACGATCGAAATTAGTGAAATTATTTACAAGATTAATGCTTCGTCAGAAAGCATGTTGATAGTGAGAGCGGCAAAAACTATTTCATTTTCATTTTTTCCCGCAAACAGGATAAGAATAAACAACCGGATAGCTTGTTGCTGAAACGAAACTGCTTGGTGACAAGAAAAACGATTTAATTCCGAGCTACCTGGTCCTACCTGGGCGGGAGAGATAGGCCATTTCTGAGTTCCCTTGTTCCTCTGTTTCAAAACGAGTCTAAGTGCGAGACCATTCATATGAAAATGACTTTTATTTGCATGAAAATGAAACTGCATATGTAGAACTCATTTTCATACGAAAGGTTTCGCACTTAGACTCGTTTTGAAACAGAGGAACAAGAGAACTCGGAAATGGCATATTTAGGTGAAACCAACAAAGTTATCATGACCGCCATTGACTCAATAAACAAAGTGGTAGTTTTTGTAAGCATGGTAAGGTTTTTTTAGTCCGCTAGGTCCTCCCCCGAAAAAAATAACACGCAAGCGCAAAAATGAAACTCTTCCAGTATTGTAAGATCTCCTACTTCCCAAAGATACCGAACTAAATACTTAAAACAAGTTTATATAGAAAGTAACAAAAAAAATACAGTAACTTAAGACTAGATCACGGGCTTCTGGTTATCAGTGGCTTATGTGATTTAAATGGAACCTAATTAAGACAATTGTAGAAAAACTGATAATATACAGACCTATCAAAGAAGGGCTTTCCACAAGTTGCTCGAAATTTCTAAAAACGTTTTACTAATTTCTCAAAAAGTTACTTAAAAGGTGCTCAAAAGTTGCTTAGCTGGTCTGATGCTAAACATGCAAATTTACATCAAAAGTAACATTTCTAAGCATCTTTGTGCAACTTTGCGCCATGGACATTTCGCGGTTTTCCAACTCAGGGGAAATTTGACATTTTCAGGTTTTCAGATGTCAAAGTTTGCACGAAAACAAACTTTTATCCCAGAGCGCCTCGATTCCATGTTTGGTTGCGCGCTCGTCCCAGGTTGGCGGCCATTTGTGAATAAGGTGTATACAAGGTTACCCTAGGTGCCAGAGGTTTTTTTTTGTATTTTCGCGACGAAGCTGCGATCGTGAGCGGCAAAGCCACTCATCAAGCGTGTCTGGATACTGTGTAAACATTGAGAACATTGTAACCAAAAAACCCAGGGTAATACAAGGTGATACAAAGTAAAACTGATTAGCCAGTGAACTTCTACATAGCCAACTCCAGTAAAAAAGCGTTTCCGAGACACGCCAGAGGGAAGAAATCCCGGGGGGGGGGGGGGTTACTCCCTTATAAGAGCTTAATGGGGACGTACGGCCAGCCAGGGTATGTTTTCCGGGTATTTTTGTCTTAAACAGGGTATCGAACTTGTCATTTTCTGTCTTAATCAGGGTATCGATTCATCAGTTTTTGTCAGGGGCGGGGGAGAACACTCTACGACGCCTGGCACGTTTTTCATATATGGATCATCCAACGAAAAGTGACGTCACATCCGGTTAAAAAGCGAGCTGAGCGGCAAAATCAAATTTGACTACGACATTATTGTAAACCCTGTAATTAAAATACGAATGTTTCGTAATCGGCCGGATATTTATAACGTTAAATTTGGCCATAATAAACAAAATTTTGTCTTTTTCCTTGCCATATCGTTTGTTTGAAGAACAGGGCACCTATTTATTCAAAAACACGTTGTTTTGAAGGAGTGTGTTTTCACGAAATGTCGTCGTTTCTTCGTCGCTGAATTGCGCAGGAGCCATCGTCTGCGTTGAAATAATGAATTTTAGGTAAGTTGTACTCACTTCAAATAGCCTATTCTCTTGGGTAAGCATTACACTATTAGAAAAGCGCAATGACAGTTTTCTAGACGTGGGAGAACCTATTTAACAGAAGCCCATTTTTTCAAATTTACCTTTGACAAACACTACTCGAGTATTTGAGGTGTCCGATCGTATCACTGCAAGAAGAGACTCATACATATAACGCGCTTTGCGCAACTTTCTTGCTGATCGATACTAACACGAAGTCAAGTTCTCACTTCTGATTCAGACTGGTGTAACAGATTCTGTTACGATTGGTTTTGAACCCTAAGCCGAGATATGTTAACTTTTCCCTTGGGAATCCCTTTTAAGGCTTCGCCACAGAGGGGACCCGTGAACCCCTTAAAAATAAACAAGAGGATGTTTAAATGGGTGAGTCAGTAATTTGATAGGAAACTCGGAGAACTTAAAACGATACATCGATTTAAAAGAGTGATCTGGAAGGTAGACCTTGCCAAACATATCTTACCTAATAATAATATTGTATTAACTGTACTCTTTGTAATTCTTAATATTGTAATTACTTTTAGGTTTGTGGGTGGGATTAAAGAGAGAATTATTTAGGGAAATAGGGGTACTATTAGTTTTTAACATCGCTGATAGGCATTCATACTTAGTGGGAAACTGCTATTTATTTTACCCAACACATTAACAAAGTTATTATCATCATCATCACTATTATCATCATCATCACCATTATCATTATTATTTGGGCATCTCATGTTTTTTATTGCAGTTATAATATTATCAGTTTTCAGTTTCAACAGTATTAAGTACCAGTGACACTATCAATCAATACCCTCCCCCTAATCCTATGAGGTCGAGCAATGCACCTTTATTTCTTCAGACCCTCTCATTTGCCTTGTTTGCAGACCAGGTTCCTTATCTTTTAATAATTAGCTATCATATTTGCAACTTAGTTTGAAAGGTTACTCATACATTTTCTTTATTTTCAGTGTGCTTTCTCTATATAAGATAACATCAAGACATTTCAGTCCCAGGAAATGAGAGAATACTGGCAATTTTGAAAATTCTCTCTTTTAGAGTTCAATTATTTTAATTTATCACTCTTTCATTGTGCCATGTTCCATGTAACAAACTGTTTGCAAACAGTATTGAAATATCATGCCCCAACACCCAGCCATAAAAGGAAGTCTGGGAACAGGTAATAGCCACAATGACACTGTCAGGCTGGTGAATTCTTCAACTTAAATTAGGGAAATGACACTAAATATTTTTTTATTATTAATAGTAATAGGACTGAGTGGGTTCTAATTTGAATTGGTCTGTAATCATACAAGTAATATTAACAAAATTGGACGACCACGCACTAGTACGATCACAGACTGAATAGAACAACATAGTCTTATTACTCATGAAAGTTACAATTTCTGAGAATGGCCAAATTATGAAAGAAAGGGAAATTTGCTTGTGATTGGTTGATTTAAACAGCAACTTTGAATGTGATTGGTTGATTTTAACTACAACTTTAATGTGATTGGCCACAACTTTGACTGATTGACTGACTGAAACATCAACTTTGATGTGAATGGCTTATTGAACTATCTGATAACAAGCTGTCCAATAATAACTTGGCAAGTGAATTAGAGAAAAATAGCAGTTTTTTTTAAAACCAATTACAATCAAGAAAATTGTAATTCTTATGATTACTATTGAAAGGTTTTTTTAAATTTACTTCGGAAATAGTATATCTTTTTAAGTAAACATGTTTTCAGTTTCAACAGTATTAAGTACCAGTGACACTATCAATCAATACCCTCCCCCCAATCCTATGAGGTCGAGCAATGCACCTTTATTTCTTCAGACCCTCTCATTTGCCTTGTTTGCAGACCAGGTTTCTTATCTTTTATTAATTAGCTATCATATTTGCAACTTAGTTTGAAAGGTTACTCATACATTTTCTTTATTTTCAGTGTGCTTTCTCTATATAAGATAACATCAAGACATTTCAGTCCCAGGAAATGAGAGAATACTGGCAATTTTGAAAATTCTCTCTTTTAGAGTTCAATTATTTTAATTTATCACTCTTTCATTGTGCCATGTTCCATGTAACAAACTGTTTGCAAACAGTATTGAAATATCATGCCCCAACACCCAGCCATAAAAGGAAGTCTGGGAACAGGTAATAGTCACAATGACACTGTCAGGCTGGTGAATTCTTCAACTTAAATTAGGGAAATGACACTAAATATTTTTTTATTATTAATAGTAATAGGACTGAGTGGGTTCTAATTTGAATTGGTCTGTAATCATACAAGTAATATTAACAAAATTGGACGACCACGCACTAGTACGATCACAGACTGAATAGAACAACATAGTCTTATTACTCATGAAAGTTACAATTTCTGAGAATGGCCAAGTTATGAAAGAAAGGGAAATTTGCTTGTGATTGGTTGATTTAAACAGCAACTTCCATGTAACAAACTGTTTGCAAACAGTATTGAAATATCATGCCCCAACACCCAGCCATAAAAGGAAGTCTGGGAACAGGTAATAGCCACAATGACACTGTGTTGGTCTAATTTATTATTGCTCTCAGATTCCTTTCCCCTTTGATAAATTAAAGTGGTCTAAAAAAAAAACTGGTTTAAACAAATTAAAGCAGACTGAGGTAGAAATTGAGCTGTAAATTACTATGATTCTCGTATCAGGATATTAAAATATAACTTAATACTAATAACATCACTCTGTTGTGAAGACAGTTAAACTGCTTAAATTGACCTTCACTGTCAGAGACATTGAACTGAACACTATATGGAGTATTCAGCAGAACTGGTGGGGTCTTGTATTAAAACCTAAAAACATCCTAGCACAGGTCAGTGACGATATTCCCAGTTTTGCTTTTGCCAACAACACTCTAACCCCAAAATATAGAAGATAATGACAAAGAAAATCATTATGACAAAAACAGCCTCCGTCAATTCAATAAACACACTAAATTCCCCTCTAAAATACTCTAAAATTTTGCTGACAGTATAAATTCAACTCAATGCTTTAACATGCTTCTATTATAAGATTAATTTTTACCCCTCAAGTCAGAAGTTTTAGATGTGTCACATTGAATTCCACAAAAGATTGAAAATGCTGTTCACCTTTTGCAAATATCTACATGTACATCAGTCAAGAGATAAATGTAATGTATTCACATTTGAAAAATGTGTAAAATATGCAAATGATGTGACTGATGATGTCATACACTCAACCCAATATTCAATTTGAAACCTGGTAGGCTTATAGTTCTACAGGCAATAATTGTATCACTATCTATTTGCAGGTACCGAACTCATTAGGGTACACTAAGACTACAGTAACATGACTGAGTTTGGTTAATATCTATTTTTTGTTGCTGGTTTTTCTCTCCCATTTTTATTTAATTAATAATCCGCTCATCTTCTTTGGTACTTGAAATTGTTATGGTCCTACTTACTGTACATATAAACAATGGCAAATTGTCGGCCAGGATTTGTTACAATTTACATCGGATATACCCTTTGCAAAAATGGCTGCCTTGCTTTCATTCTCATAATAGCCTCAGTAACCTTGTTTTTGAGACAAAAAATTATTGTAAAGAATTTGTTATCCAGAACAAAGTTCGTGAGGGTATTTTAAATATGAACAAAAGAATAATTTAAAGCTAGCCATTTCTGTATAGGGTCTATAATGAGTCTGATAAACAAAACTAATGTCTCAATTATATGGCACATTTTATTTATTTATTAAGCAGAGATCTCTCCACCTATTTTATTTTCATTCTTTCTTGATGAGATGGAGAGTGGATGTCATGTAAACATTGATCAAATAATGAACAATTTGTTATCCAGAACAAGGTTCGTGAGGGTATTTTAAATATGAACAAAAGAATAATTTAAAGCTAGCCATTTCTGTATAGGGTCTATAATGAGTCTGATAAACAAAACTAATGTCTCAATTATATGGCTTTTTTTATTTATTTATTAAGCAGAGATCTCTCCACCTATTTTATTTTCATTCTTTATTGATGAGATGGAGAGTGGATGTCATGTAAACATTGATCAAATAATGAACAAAGCTCCTGTTGCTACTAAGCTACATTGGTCAAGACTTCTTCGAGGTGATAGTTTAAGGCTGTATCAATGTATTATCACCTGATGGGAATCTTAAGCTCACAATCCAATAATATTGTTAAATAGAATTATAAATAAATTTTCTTCAAACCATGATTTACATGTACCTTACCCTGGGTTCCAGAGGGTTTTTTTTTTGTAGCAAAGCTGCGATTGTGAGCAGCGAAGCTAGGATCACCATCACGGCTTTGCCCCTCGCAATCGCAGTTTCACTACAAAAAAAACCCTCTGGCACCCAGGGTAAGGTACATGTAAATCATGGTTTGAAGAAAATTTAAGTACAAATCTATTTAACAATATTAAATGGATTGTGAGCTTAAGATTCCCATCAGATGATGATACTTTGACACAGCCTCAAACTATCACCTCAAAGAAGTCTTGACCTCATAGTCAAATTTAGCCTTCAGAAAAGGGGTAATTATTTGCATATTTTAGGTGAACATAGGTAATTGCAGAAACTTGATAGGACTGGGAAAGAGTTTGGTATTACCGTTGTTTTTCATTTGCTTTCAGAACACTAATATATGCAAATGAAAGATCAACTACATGTAAAGTTGAAAGTCTTTACCACGAATAGAAGTATTTTGAGGTCACCGTGGAAAATGACAAAATGGTAGCTCTTCAAATATGACCTAAAATAGAGAGTTTGTGTGGATTGGGTAGACAAGCCACAAAATTGCAAGGGTTTGTATGGAATTTTGCAACTTTTGCGAGGCTCCCATTTGAACAATTTTCCACTGGAAACTCTTAAACTTGGCTTGCTGGGTAGCTTTTCATTCAGTGACATTTCAGTTGAACTGTTTAGATTTTCAATCTAATTTAAAAAAACTTGTCCAAGTCCTCTCATGTTTCTGCAATTGGCTATAGGTCAAAGCAAGGCGAGCACAAAGCGCAAGTTTAATTCTGTCCAGTATTTATTTATGAACCACTTCATAGTACCCCAAGGGTACTCCCAGAAAAATTTGGTGAAGGAGTGCAGCCTGCTTCCCAAAACCCTTATCATATTTATTACCAAAATCTGTGATTTTACCTACCCTATTTAATTTATGACCAGACCAAAAATCTAATACCCTATTTACAACTGACACAGCTACCCTAAACTTAAGTTTTGAAGGCCTTTTAATTATGGCCTTATTCAAAAATGATGAAAAAGTAGATTCTTCTCAGTAACATACATACCCCAGTTCAAGAGTAGAGAACCATACCCTATTTAAGACCAAAATGGCCAAATCGATACCCTATTTATGACTAAAATGGCTGAACACCAAACCCTTTGGGCCACACATACCTATGTAGCTCATATAAGGGAGTGCCCCCCTTCCAGGGTCACAGTGGGTGGGTAAGAATATCACCATACCATTGGGAGCTAACCCTAAACAAGTACCCAAAGAGGTTGATCCCCGGACCAGCATTGCTGTCAAGACAATACAGAGGAATTAACAATTAACCACTGTATGACTGAAGGAGAGTTATAACAGGCGACTGGTCGAAGAATTGGTCGTCGCCCAAAGATCTACTCACAGACTGCTTCACCCCTTTGTTGATCTTTTCGGGGAAATCTGATATCCCCCAAAAAACGCATTTGCAATCAGTTCCAACTCGCAAAATTGACTATTTCTTACAGAGAAACAGTGTTCAACAAGAGATATGGAAGTAGGATACTAACCTGGAGTATACGATTCATCTTGTTGTTTCCACCACACGCACGTGGATATTGAGCTTCAACTGAGTGTTCATTAACAACGACTTTTAGAACTAAACGGCTTCTGTTAAATATGTTCCCGTTGTACACAGTGAAAACTGTGGCCAGCAATACTTCATCCACGTTATTCCTAACATTATAGGCTATTTCACTTAGTGTTATCACTCAATCACGAACAACAAGAACCAAAAGTCAGAACAACACCACTTTCGAAAACTTGTAAAATCCGCCATTCGATGACAGAAGGCTCTCAGTTATTTTCCTTCAAAACAATAATGAACTATTGTCTTTTGCCGAAAGTTTTGCTTTCAAAGTCGAAGAAATGTGCCTGCAACATCTTTCTACCCTCAGTTTGAAAGGAAACGAACCTGATGGTTTGCAAATGGAAGAAAATCTTGGCAAATCGAAACGCCATTTTTTCGCTTTGTGAAGCGAGCTGCGCGGCGCAGTTTAAACCGGATGTGACGTCACTTTTCGTTGGATGATCCATATACGAAAATCTCAGGAGTCTTCTGCCCCGCCCCTGGTTTTTATCTTAAATGGGATACCTTTTCTTGGATGATAAATGGCAAGCTCTTGTAAAATATTATTGTCTTCCGTTGACTTTGGCATTGATACCAGGCACATTAATTTCCATTGAATACACAACAGGAAAGCCACACAATTTGTAACCGCAACTTTTAATCTATGTCTTAAACAGGGTATCAAAAATGGGAATTCTGTCTTAAACAGGCTAGGAAAATCAGCGATATTTGTCTTAAACAGGGTCAGGGTATGAGGGGCCCGGCCGCACCTCCCCTCCCAGGGATATATCAAGTACTCCCCCGGGGAAGAAATAGGTGTGTGTATTATCGCCTGTGACAAGACAAACAACGGAAAGTCTTTGAAATTTAGGCAGGAGAGGTTTCAAACATCTGAGAAGGAAAATAACGAAAATAGTGTCGCACTGTCGCGATTCGAAATCCCAAAGCGTCGGCATCGCACTACAGGATTTCCACCGTACTGTCGAAGCTCACGACTAAGCATCGTTTGCCGAGAAATTTTTGTAAACAAGCTTGAGCGCTTGCCTTTCTTGATCCTAAGATCGACACATGTCAATGATGTTTGACTGGTCTAGCCACTCACGAGCCCCGTTCGCTGGCGAACGGAGGTTTTCAAAATCCAGGGGTTTGTCTGCAAGCGCTTTTTTTTCCTTCCCCTCCCCCACCCCTTCTTTCTTATTTTGGCTCTCGCCCCAATTTCGCGTGGGCAAGATACCGTTCCTTGGTCTTCCTTTGCTCCCCAACCCTACGGAAACGCTTGCTACGCAGGTTAAATGAGCTTTTGTACGAATATTTCTTCTCAAAGCTGACGGAAAAATATTTTATGTTGTAGAACTTAAAAGATATGCAGAGCACTGATGGGCATAAAAAAGAACAAAGCAACACAATACTCTTTACAATGTACTGTACTCTTGGACGCGGGAAACTCGCTCAAATAAATGCTGGGTATTTTCCAAGATGACGCATCACACGTCACTCATTCCCAGATCCTCTCAACTTTTGAAGATGGCGATGGAGTCAAATTTCCCACCCTGGGGATCGTTGTGGATGTCAAAATCCCAACCCACGTGCGCTTTACGATGTCTAATTCCCTTGGGTTGCCCAACCCCCCCCCCCCTCCCCCCCGGCATCCTGGGGCAAACCTTTAATAGGTGCATTACTACCTTTTGAAAAGTCGTGAAAACCTAAGAAACAAAACAAACATTACTTAATGAATCGAAATTGGAAACAGAATCTATCCAACAATAATAATAGGATTTAATAAAAAACAATAATAATAAACTTTAATAAATACTCCCAAAAGGGTTTTTCAGTACCTATTTACAAATAAAAATGCAACAACTCACCATATGATGAAAGACGGCATAAGCAAAACAGTTCACAACTAAGCGTTCTTTACTCGAGCGTTTTCTCCCACGTGCGATTGAGAAGAGCAAAAACTACTGAAGTATTGTGGTCTACGTCATTTCCATGGAAAAACAGGAACCGCGGAGCGTTAACATTAACGATTTGTTGAGGACTAGCCTCAACAGCACTCAACTAACGTCAAGGAACATAAAGTAAAAAAATACGCCCTCAACCTCAGTGGAGCATCGACCCTATTATAAGAGGGTTTTGCAAAAAGAGAACATGTGCGTTTATATTAAAATAGCTCCGCAATGCAGATTAGCCATCGGGTGCCTAGAAATCAAGGAAAAACGCAGTCAAAGAAACACAAAAACGAGGTCGAGTTTCAACAGAATTAGGATCGAATTAAAAGTACATTACGCTATTAAGACAGACAGACAGACAGACAGACAGACAGAGAGGTAGATACACAACCTTGATTTAAGCACCATGGTAATAAAAACTGTGCAGCTTATGGGGTCGTGCGTAAACACTAAACCTAAGAACAAAATATGTGAATAATAAGTAACAAAATCAACTATTTAAAATTAAAACTATTAACTCTCTTTTATAGCCAGTAGAAACCAAGGCATTTTCGATCCGTCACGAGGGTATACACCACGACGTGTTTGTTTAAAGCAGCAGAATGTCTTACTTTCTCATATGTGTCCGAGTTGCCCGCATACCGGCAACTGATGAGATCCAAATGGAAGATCGAAACCATGGTCTTGCCTGAACCAACCCGAACAATGGCATTAACACCACGCAAAACAGTCTATAGACTTGCGCTTAAACAGCTACATTTAAATAAAGCAAAGCTCTGAAGGTCATCGCAGTAAATTTCCAACTTGAGCAATTGGAAAGAAGAAGCCTGAAAAAAATCAGGGCTTCAACGGGACTCGAACCCGTGACCTCCGCGATACCGGTGCGATGCTCTACCAACTGAGCTATTCACTCTTCACTTTCATCTACAACCGCAGTACAAATATGAATTATTTCATATATACGTCACATCATTTCACTGCACGGGAAAATATGAACTCAATAAATTGACCTCGCTCCCAATGTGTGGCTTCATAGCTCAGTTGGTAGAGCATCGCACCGGTATCGCGGAGGTCACGGGTTCGAGTCCCGTTGAAGCCCTGACTTTTTTCAGGCTTCTTCTTTCCAATTGCTCAAGTTGGAAATTTACTGCGATGATCACTCTTCACTTTCATCTACAACCGCAGTACAAATATGAATTATTTCATATATACGTCACATACTTGCTAGATTTTATTGTAATGCAAATGAGCAGAATTAACCGTGAAAAGGGCTATTGGCCGAAAAATTAGTAGTTAGGTCAGTGGTAACTAGGAACCCCCAGTAGCACCCTCTGTAATCGACGCCTCGTTTTACCTATTGGTGGTTTGCATCGAAAATAAAAATCGTAACCATTCAATAAATTAAGTCAAGAATCAGGTATATGATAGATAATTGAAAGACAAAAAACATCGCCGAGATTTCGGTCTGTGCGGTTTTTCATTGCCGCGTTATTCACTAAACATTTTCACCTAAATTTACAGAGCTTTGTATGGAAACGCCATGTTGGTGCCCTTCCGAGGGGCACCAACATGGCGGCCGGAAACCAACAGAAACATCTGTCACTGAGTTTTGCCACTGAAACGAAAAATTATTACTCTAGAGATCTGAGATATTGAAAGTAATACTTCTCCTAGTGCAAGAACTGTTCAGTTACCCAAAACGTAAGCGATAACTGCTCTTTTGACCTACGCGTGATCCTTCTCAGACCGCCATTTAATGTCACGCATCGCCTAAACTTGGAAATTCAAATGTCCTCTATAAGAAAATGAGGAAACCTATCGAGCTTAAACGTCGTAAAACGACAAGTTTTGATAAGGTCTTATGTCTGATGACACTAAAACGCCTGTAGGATTGCTAATTTGTAATTTTGGAAAATGATGACGTCACATGGAAACAAAGAATACCATTTTCAAATTTTAGTAACCGGGCGTTCGGATATTCCTTGTAGAGTTAAAGAGTCTTTATTGATTAAGGATTTAAAACCTTCTTTAAACGAAAATGTTGGTACGAGAAACCTTTTCTTTACTAGCCTTTTATATATTTTCCAGTAGAGTTTGATAGGCCTGTATACTATCTGTTTTTCCACAATCGTCTTCAGATATTAGGTTCCAATCTTTCTTTTTAGTATTTAAATATTATTGCATTATATCTGTCAGTCTTTTTCGATAGCTTGGCTTCCTGGCTTACAGCATCTGGACCGTATCCTTTTCAATTCTTTCAGCCCATGTGGCCCAAACGGTAACCCAGGGCTTAGTCCATTTTAAGGTTTGGAATTTGCTGTATTTCCTTACACCTAAACAGTTGCTTTACGTCGCAAAATCTCAATGTATCCGCCATTGTTTTAAATTTAATTACAATATTTATGCCTCTGGCTCGCTTAACCTAAACATACCACATCACATTTCTTTGGCTGAGCTCTGTTTGCTGGAGTTAACTATAAAACCTAAGACCATCATGATTTGCCATATTTTGGCCACCTTCATGGCCGTTTATTTCATAACAACTAAAACAAATTACATGAAATCTGATACCCTAATTTATTTCCAGCAAAGTTGAGGGCAAATTGCCGCCTTCACTAAAAGATCCACAAATGAAGTTACGTATTGTGGGAAGGGAAACAGGGTGGGAAAACCCGTTTCTTTCGTGGAGCTGAAGAAAAAGAAGTCTGCAACTTGTCCTATGCCACTGATGTATGCCTTGAATTAGAGTCCCGTATGTAAACTGATCCTAGTCAGTAAAACATTAACCAGCATTGCCAGGCGCATAAAATCATTTATTCCTCTAGGTAATAAATTTCCTTTCAGTTACCAAGGAAACTGGCTGTAGATTTAGAAGTAGTAGATAATTCGATACGTTGCAAAATCGATGTTGGTCGTTGACTTATCGATTATTGATGACTTACAAGGCAATGCATGTACTATCTCACCTGATTACATACAAAGTCTAGTTCAAGTTAAGAAGAAATCACTATATAATCTCCGATTTAATGATGCAGTTTTATTGGCTCCACCAACTTTTAAATCAAACAAGAGAATAGGAGACAGAGCTTTTCAAGTGGCAGCACCCTTTGAATGGAACAAACTTCCATTAGACTAGAGAAAGATTTAAAATCTTTCAAAACAAAACTTAAGGTAATTCCTTAGAATTGCATTGCGCATCCCTACTGCGCACGATTTTCGCGTCATCAGCACGTGCACATGAGCGCGTGCACGTGCAAAACGTAAGAGATTTCCCTCAAACTAAGCTCGATAACGGAATAAATTCTTCTTTTCTCTTAAACGAGCACGGTGACCCCCGATTTTTTTTTCAGGTATTTGCTAAGAACAGTCTAATGAAGAACATATTTGAAGAGGAAAAAAAGTTTGATAGTAGAACAATTTTTTTTTTTGGAAAATAGTTCCCAACTGGGTGTATTTTGGCCAAGACGAGGACTTGAGTTAACCACGGAACTGTCCGAAAAAGTGCAATATTCCCGCAACCAGGCAATCAAAAACGGCTTAAATGAAGCGATACTGTTTATGTCAATAAATGATGCTTTGCTTTTGAGACAAAACTTTGTGCCTTTCAAGTAACCAAGATTTAATTCTGTATGAAGGTGATTCGAACTTTTAACGCGCAACCAGTAAAAATACCCCATTTTAAGAGCTTGCTGACGCGTAAACAAGCACGGTGACCCCATTTTTTTATTGCATTTTTATTATGTTCATATCATGAATGTTCATTACGCCAAGTTTCAAAAAAAGTTTGATAGTAGAACAATTTCAAGGGAATTACCTTAAGACATTTTTATTTCAAAGAGCTTATTGTTAATAACTTTTCTACTTTCTTACTTTCTCCAATATATGATTATTTTATACTACTTCTTACCACTGTAATATAATCATAATTAGTCATTTTTTAAACATTGTAAGTCAGTAAATAACTTTATTGTCAATTTTAAGCGCCTAAGATCTTTTATCTATGAATCATGCGCTATATAAGTACCTAATTTGAGGATGTTACTAATACCGGGAACGGGGAACGGGGAACGGGGAACGGGGAACAGGAGTCTGGGAACGAGTGTACAGCGGTAAGCCGCTTGAAAATTCAAAATGGCGGACAAAACAAAAGAAAGGGCTCCAATCGAAATAGTTTGAGTAAGCGTGAGTTTCTACCAGCTGTGCCCGCAGATGACCAGTACGTTCTTGTAAGAACAGAGACTGATTGGCACTGGGATAAACAAAGCTTGTAATGGCGCCTAAGTAGAAAATCGAATCGGATGTCAAGCGCGAGTGCTGAGCAAAAGTTTTCAACATAGCACGACTTCGATTCCATTGACCAGTTTTGCTGCAGAAAAATGCTCACCTGCCATTGAGGCTTGGCAAGTAGCTGGCCTAGATATTATTACACTAGCAGCTCCTAGAAAGTTTTCGTTTTATTCTCATCATGAGTGCAGAAATATTAATCGGTCGAGAAAGGACAGTCCAACACCGCCTGTGTGCAGTTAGCCTGCGAACAGGCTCCCAGCGAGGTCGGAAAAAAAAATTCGGCTATCGAGTGGGAGTCGGAGCGTCGTGACTCCGCGAGCGAAGCGAGTGGGACGCAGGGGAGCCTGTAGACATTGTTTTCAATGCACCGTTCCGCCCCTTGGTGATTAGCCTGTTACATATCTGTCAGGAGGTAATTAAACCTGTCAAAATTGATGGGTTTCCCCGCGCTGATGAATCAGCTTTTTATAACAATCTACCGTAATTGATGGTAAATAAAGTAGACGGGCCAAACGCGACTCTTACGAGAAAAATAGAAAACTAGAGCCGTTAGATCGTGCTAGGCGGCAAGTTTTAAGAGGTCTACGATCAGAACTAAGCCGAATAATGGCATATGCAACACGACACGCAACACAGTCGACAGACTTGCGCGCGATGAGTTAAATTTAAATCCTGCGGTATTCTGAGAACAATCAAAGGAGAAATAAACCTATATATCGAGCTCCAGGAACATAAGCTCGATCAGATAGCTGCAAGAAACATCAGAATTTCTCTAGACAAGCCTATAGCTTTCTCGAAGTAAAGCTACGACGGAAAACGTAGGATGGCAAATATGACACCCGTGATAAGAATCTACCAACTGTACTTGCAAACAGTTCTAATCATAGCCGGACCCGGCGTCACAACATAGAATGCGAGTAAGCAACACGTTCACGGTAAATGTCATATTTTGTCCCTTCAAAGCAAATACTTGTGACTTCGAAAATCTTGCAATAGAAATGAGCCAAAACAATACACTAACACATGGCAAATTATAGAGGTGTCAAACTCAACGAAGCAACACGCAGATAACAGCGGAAATCATGCACACCTATGACTTCTTAAAATTTGCCGCCTAGCACGATCCAACGGCTCTAGTTTTCTCCTTATAACACAATACGAAATGCATTTCATAAACAAGAGTGAAGCGACAAAAAGGTCGAAAGACCGAAAAGTAAACGGCAAATCTACAAATGGCACAAACCGTAGGAGTCGTGTTTGGCCTGTCAATTTTATTTACCATCATGGACACGGCAGCAATTGAAAAATTAGGCTCTTCCCGAAACCAGTCTGTAGAATTCCGAAAACATCGCGCTTCTACGCCACAGTTTCCAGGCATAGCTTCTGCTCACGTTTCAAACAAGAGATATGACGAAAATGTTGCAAAGAATTGCTCACGGCTGCTTCAAATTCGTCGTCAGTGAACCGTGCATTGCACACTGAAGCCGTTGTTGACGGTCTCGGCAAGAATTATGCTAATTTACAAGCAGTTGTCAAGATCTGTCAATAATTTATCTCAGAGCTGTCAACAGTCATCGATTCAACCAATCAGATCTTGATACCAGGAGCTGGTATCATGGAACGGCGGCATCAATGGAATGTCTACAGGCTCCCCTGCGAACTCCCTCCTCACCAGACCGCTCTCGGCTCGTCCCGCTCACCCTAGACTACACTCGGCCAAGCACTCGGCTATCTCGCCCTAAACCCAACCGAACCGGGAGCCTGTTCGCAGGCTAGTGTGCAGTCTGCACTCTGCATTTTGTACACACCGATTGGAGTAGCATTTGATAATAGGATATTCGTTTGGTCGTTTGCGGGGTAACAAGGATCAGTATATTGTGGATCCTTCGGGCCAAGGCAAGTTGGGGATTTTTCGTTGATTTGCAGCATTCGCGGGAGTTAATTGTGTGATATCTATCCTTGTTTTTATCACGATAAGTGTATAAATTTGGGGCTCGGCTTGTTTCCTTTTTTCTTAATGTTTTCTTGTACATGTCATCCGTTTGTTTGGCCAATGTCCAAGATTTTTGGATGCTGCTTCGGATTATATTTCTCACTATTATGATCACTGCCTGTTTTGAGTTATCTCAACCAGAAATTTACAACTCTTGGATGTTATTGTATAGTTATCTATGGCTGATTATTTTTGATGTCCTACTTCTTCATATGTATTTTCCTTTTAATGTTGGTGGAAGTGGGAAAGTGAGACTACACATAAGCTTAAATTAATAAAATTAATAATAAGTGTTTTATGTACATTACCAACAACAAGATGACAAAGGGAAACTTTGTATTATCATACCTGTAAGGATATATTATACCAGAAACAGCAAATATGTTTGAAGCAAATGCTAAATTACCAAAAGGTATCTTAAGAGACTATGGGCTTGGAGTCTTCTTTGCTATATTTCCCAAAAACTTAATTTATCCACCAACACTGTAGTTCTCAAACAAAGAAAGCTACAACATGCTGCTTTTAGTCTGCTTGCAGCCGGTTTCTTCTCTAAGGGTCACTTAGACGCCCGGGTTTAGACGAGTGTTTAGTCATCGCGAACGTAAAAGAGCGGTATGGCAGAATGGTCAAGTAGGGAAGAAGGCGAGACGATTCTTCTTTAGGCTAAATAACGGTGTCTCCTCATAATCCCTGCTGAAATTTCTAGAGACAAACAGACTGCCAGCAGTCTATGCTGCTGTTTATGATATCAAATTTAGAATTGAAATAGACCAAAACAGAATACTTAGTGACCTATATAATGCAATTTCAGTCAAAACATCCCAGTATAAATGATTTGGTATACAGCTATATACCCTTCATGACTACCGGTATTCTTAATTCAATTGGTTGTGATCATAATTTCTGAGGTGACCTGAGAAGGTAGTGTGGAGACTGTTTTTTGGAAAGATATTTAACATTCAATGTAAAAATGTTAAAATCATTACATGATCATTGTGTTGTTGACCACAAGACTTGAATTGAAGTAAATAATAAATTTTAGTTAAACTGACAGATACTTGAAATGACCTGCATAGCATAGTTCTGGATAAAAAGATCCCTTTGCACAAGTTAATTTCACTGAGGTGTAATATGAGAACATGCAATAAAACCATGAGCTATTCATTCATTGATAATTCACCACGATAGGTAATCTTCCAGTTTAACAAAATATAAATCACAGTTAAATGTAATTTACAGGTGAACTTAATGTTGACCGCTGACTCCAGAATATGTTTTTTGTGCTGGTTTTATTTTTTTATAGAAATATATTATATTATTATTGTTGTTATTTTGTGCCTCCCACAACTTGGCAATTCAGTTTAAACATACTTTGGAATTCAATTATTATTTTCAAGTAGAAGTCAATCAGTTTTTTTTTTTCACATCTTCCATCTACAATTTACTGGTAAGTTTCCACCACTGTAAATAGTATGATGTATATTATTTGTAACTAAACCAGGTCTTCTTTTCATTTAAATGTGAATGAGTGGTTCCCTGATTCCCTTTATTAGGGCTAACGCCTATGGGTTTCACATAGCACCTTAATTTCCACTTCAGAGTTAATTCTCTGTTCCACCACTTCTTTTCATTTAGCCTGTTTTCTCTTTTACATGTATGTGACCTCACATTCACTGAGAACCCAGGAATAGACACCATACTCAGAGCAAATGTAAGCCATCCAACACCTAAGCACTGGAAGGAGAGAAATCTCTAACTCTCATCAGTTTAAGCATTGATATTGCAAGGGGCAATGTCTGCAGCAAATTTGTTAATAGACCTTTTACTTTAAACACGTTCAAGGTTGTTGAGAAAACCAAATTGTGTTCAGCACATTGTCTGCAAAATAGATATAAACACAGTACATTAATCTTGTAACATGAACAAGAATATCCTGAAAGTGTGACCTGCTATAGGGGACCTACACAATTATTTTTCGCTACAAACATTTATGGTACTCACCTCGGGGGATGTTCATGCAAACCATACCCAACTTTTATAATATCAATTTGCCAATACGTATTTTTCATTCCATGTATATTGCAATTTATTTTTGTTATTTTAAAAGGGCAGTCGCCTATTAGCAAGCTGTTTATCACTGCTGTCAAATAATAAGAAAATGACTCGGACGAAACTCGATCAAGCTTTACACAATTATTCAAGAATCTCCAACTTTATACGTTGCGTGGCATAAATGGCGGCTCCATAAGGGTCTCGAGTAGGTTAAAGATGAGTTATTGCTCAAGGTTTTGATAACTAAACAGTTCTTTCTGTTTGGTGTCTCCGTACAAAGCTCTTTAAATTTGGGCGAAACACTTTTTCGAATAACGCGTGAGTGAATAACCGCACAGACCTAAATCTTGTAGGCTGGTAGACCAGACACGAGAGAGCGGCGGAAATCGAGCCTAGAAATCTTGGCAAGATCGTTTATTCATCAATCATCTGGGTTTTATTGAATGGCTACGATTTATATTTTTGACGGGGTGACACTTCAAACCAGCAACTCGGACTCTACGCTAACAAGAACGTATAGTCATCTGGGTGCACAGCCAGCAGAAACTCACCTTTTGACAACCGTGACACTTCCTCAGTTGTTCCCTCTTTGTTTCCTTCGTCCGCCATTTTGAATATTTTGGCGGGTTACCGCTGTACACTCGTTCCCAGACTCCCGTTCCCCGTTCCCCGTTCCCCGTTCCCGGTATTAGTAACATCCCCTAATTTGATTTGATTTGATTAGTTTACAACTGGCCCAGTGCAAGTCTGGCGTATGTTTGGCTAAACTACAGATCACAGGGCCTCTTATTTACATCTCATCTAATCACAAAGGTGTTTATTGTGTTATACTTCGTTCTTCAAAGGATTTTGACACATGTAAAACAGGAGGTCCAAAGTGGCCCTGCATTCTGTATGTTTTAACCACAAGTGGAATAGACACGGCAAAACAAGCCTATTTCTACCATACGTATGCAAAACAGACTTTCTCTATAGCTTGAAGCTTTCAACTTCAAATCCCATAGGAGTTGGAGGCGTTTGTTCTGCGACCAGCCCAAACAAAAATATCGAAAAAAGACAACACAACCACAACAAACAAAAATACCAAGATTTATGCGGATGGAGTTCCACGACCGTACACAATCTTTTGTTTTGTGGTCACACACTATGCGTGAATTTCACAACCGAAACTTTTCTATTAGTCAGTTACTCAGATGGAAATTGACATCTATTTTGTTTTGTGCATCTCTAGCCAAGGCTACAAAAGGGAACAAAAACATAAAACAAATTCCTCTGCCGTGTTTCATAATTTTCTAAGGTTTTGAGCCGAAGTTTGAGCCCGAAATGGCGGCTGAATTTGGAAGGTGAGTTATTTTATGGTTCAGCGGCGATAAATGTGTTATTTTTTTGCATATATTGTTTCATCGCAGCTTTCTTTTATTTCGTTTCAGTTCTCCGTCCAAATACAAGTTGGATCGCTTGTTTCTGAAAAGATTTTGGCGCTGTTGGAAAGTCATATTTCCCGGCTGTCTATCTACCACCTTCTTGCTCCTTATACTTTTAATGGGACTGTCTTTAGCAGGTGCTGAATCGCAACCAAATTATTGTCATTAAAATACTATAAATAAAACCGTGAAACGCCGGCCACCTCTATTAAGCGGTGTGCTCGCACGGTGAGGTTTGCTATTGTTTGTACCCAAAATTGCAAAACTCGATACATGTAGTTTGTCTTGATTTTCGAAAAAGGCGATGACCGTGACAGACATTTAAACTCACCGGCGTTTTTTTAATGATTGTGTCACCTGACGTTACTCCATCATCCCCTAAGCAACCGAATGGATATACTATTTTCAAGACAAGTATATAAGCAAAACAGTAGTAGTCACTGTTTCCCCACAGTCTCCTTCGCAGCCGTTATTTATGGTCGTCACGCAACGCTTCTTCTCAGAAGCGTTGCGTGACGACCGTAATGGCTGCGACGGAGAGAAGTTTCACCGAGGGTGGCCACTCAATAAGGGTGCGGCTGTGTTAAGGTTAGGTATATATATAGTGCAAAAGTTGTAATTGATCATTTGTCATTGTCTCATTTGACTGCCTTTTTGAATGAGACATTTTGGCATTAGTAACTGCGGTGTCTGATCTAGTATGCGAGACCGTAGGGGAATGTTCTTCACTGGGGAAAAATGTACCACCACATTGAAAAACTAGATAGACCTTCAGTGTCTAATCTAGTTTTTCAATGTGGTGGGACATTTCCCCCCAGTTTAGAACAATCATTCAAAAAGGCAGGAACATTTTGGGCGTAAATCGTTCTTGTACTGTATTCTGAATATTTCAAGCAGAGGCCTGAGATAGCAGACAGGTCAGAGAGGGTAGCGTTTATTAATCGAAATCCTAAGCTGTTCAAGGACCTGATTACTTTTTCCTTTTTTTTAAACTAACAGATGTTCTACCTTCCTTCCATGTAGACCAGATGCTGGTGTACAACACTGGATTAATTCCGAGTAGATTTTATGAAGCACTACTAGACAGAAATAAAGCAGACTTCATAAGCATTTTAATATCTTCTTCTCCTCTTATTCTTGGTGCTGCTATGGTAAGTTGTTAAATTTTGTTGCTCCACAAAATTATCTATACTCTTCCACAAAGCTTTATGTGTTATCACCCCTCCAATTCATCTCCCTGGAAATGCTAGTTTTCGTTCGCACTGTCCTTTGAAAATTGTGGCATTGTTACCTCCTTCTCTCATGTAATTTCCAATACCCCTCCTTAGGGTGGGTACATGGGTCCGAACCATGCCACGCATGTTGCAATTTAATGCGATTGAGTCTTGCAAGTGAGCTCTCCAGATACCACTGGCTCCTACCCGGATTAACATGAATCGTTAGAAAATTATGGGAATTAGGGTTACAGTTGGAAATATAATCGGAAGGGGATTGCGTTAATAAACCTCAACCACATGAGAAGAATGAGGGGTGCTCTGTGAAGTGAAAACGCAAACTTGACGACGTTTTCTTGAAGGCTTCCTAGACAATCCTGTCTCAATTCCAGTGCTCGCAGGCCAGAAGTCAACACCGGGGCTCAATCCTGGGGGTTGACTCCAGGGTTCATTTTCAGAGGTTGACACCAGGGAGAAGTAAGTGATTGTGTTCCCCGAGAGGGTGCTCAATGTTTCTTTCCCCAACACTCGTTTCCTTCCGTCCCCTCTCCTCAATTTATCTTTGTGATTGATCACAGCTCACGGAACAAACTCAGGGAGCAGCCACGTGTCAGTGTTTGTGCTGCAGGTGACTGGAGTTGAATTACTTTGCACTGTTTTTTAAATACTATTTTAAACTTTCTAAATCATGCTATGATTTAAATATTTTTACTGTATCTTAGTGTTAGGAGGGCCACTGGTTTGTTAGTCAGTATTTTTATACTATTTTAGTGCTACCCTTATTAAATAAAGCCTTTACCGTGACTGTTCTATTACCTATATTTTTCAGGCAAACAGTGCAATGCAGTATGATTCCAGAATCCTCTATGTCAAATGGCGTGGTTTGCTGGACAGAAAGCTTCACTCTGGTTATTTCAAGCATAAAGCTTACTACAAGATGAATGTTCTGCAAGACAAAGTTGATAACATGTGAGTTAACAACCGGCAAGACAAATGAGTGTAGCGTAGTAGTGACTTGTTAATTTCGTAGTCAGACTATGTCACGTTCAGGCCTTGACTGGAGTGTTTTTAGGGTTTCAATTTAAAGAGAGAATACTAACCACGTTAACTTCACTTGTAGCTTTCGGGACGAGACAACCTTAACGTGGGCCTCTGTTTCAAAACGTGTCCATATGCGAAACCTATTTATCTGAAAATGAGTTTGATTTACATGATAGAAAAAAACTGCCCCATGAGTTTCTAGCTTAAATCTTAACCGTGAATAAAAAGACTCGATGTCTCACAGAGGCAAAAGGCAACTCGCAAATATCCTATTGTCACCAGATCTACTTTGTTTAGTAATGCTAAAAAATAACTTTACCGCTTGATAACCAAGTTGTGATAGAGTCCTTGAAATCTTAGAAACGTCCTTAGAGATCCCCCTGAATTTACTTACTCCAGAGTCTAACAACAAGATCTTCCAAGCCTTGACATGAGCACAACGACAGGCATATGGAGAGCATGCGTGTCGTCCGTGAGAGCGGACGTGAGTTTTGAGCGGCAGTGAATTCCCTCTTCTTCCTTATGCAAAATCATTGGTAAGCTTGCCACAATCAATGACAGGAAAGAAAAATACACGGGAAACAGGAAAGAAAAACAAACGGGAAGACCGTGGCTCTATTGAAGAGGAGACAGACGCAGCAAAAAGGTCCAACAAAGAACTTAACGGTCAGGAAGAAGTAAGCGACAATATGGCGGACAATGATGAAGAGTCTGATGCTGAACCCACGCTATACGATATACGAAACATGTTGGAGGACCTTGAAAAGTCTGTTTCGAGCATTCTTAAGGAAAACACCATCCTAAGAGAGGACTTGACGCAATTAAAGTCGTCTCTTCAATCTAAAGAGAGAGAAGTAAGTGCCCTGAAAACATCGTTTGAGAAGGTGACGAAAGCTAATGAGGTATTGAAGACCGAACTGAAAAAACAAAACTAAATCTGCGGGGGCAAGAAGATGTACACAGCGCTAGATGACCTGGAGCAGTACACCAGGAAAAACAGCCTAGAAATTCAAGGTATACCGGATCAGTGCTATTCTACAACTGAAGAAGTAGTATTAAAATTGGCGAGCGTTTTAAATGTTAATGTTAATCCTACCGACATTGAGATATCACACAAACTCAAACGCCGTGACAATAACTCTAGCCCGATTATTGTGAAATTTCTGAGCCACAAAGTGAAAACGAGCTTATACAAGGAAAGAGTGAAATTAAGTGAAAGCCACTGACAACTAACAGGTCACGTGACAATCGACAGTTGATGATATAGTTCATTCGCAATGCATTATGGGAACGGCTTCCACCCCCCTGCCGATAATCAGAAAACATCATATTTACGAAAGAAAAACTGTAAACACGTGAAACCACAATGGCCGCCATAGCCGCCTTGGCTTTGATGTGATGCGCTCGACAAAGTCGTACCCAGGCTCTCCATTTTTCGGGCAAAAATGTACGGCTTTTTAGTCTCCCCTCGTCAAAAACCTTCCTGAAGACGACTGAACACTCTTGGACAAAAAACAATACTTAGTAGGGGAGGTAGGAGAAAATTGTTTAATTCAAGTTTAATGAATAAATTAATCAGAATCGAGTGAGTGAGTGAGTGCAATTGAGCTGCCCACTAAACTCATGGATGTTACGTAACATCCATGAGGAAAAAGGGACCAACTCATTGCGCATGACATCAAAAACCGTCACACAATATCATAAATAAAGGGCAAATAAAGGGAAATGACTCCCAATGGCTGGAAACATCTTTCAAATACTTGGTTCGGTACCTTTTGGATGAAAGTAATGTTTGCGATGCACGCTCACTGCCTGCATGCATAACATATTCATGCTACTGTTGACTTCGAGATTTGACATTTCCGCGCGATTTCCAGGGGTGAAGACCTGTTTTTCTTAAAACCCGACGCTTTTGCTCGCTGTTCGACAGAAATTCTTGTCTTTACACCATGATCTATAATGCCCGTTGCTGCCTTTAGCATTAACCATGTTTGTCCCTTCAAATACCTCACGCGCCATTCTGAGATAGAACACTGAAAATTCCGATTTACACCTCGCGTGGAGAAAAATTAAAAGGAAAAAAAATGCGTTAATAAACCACGAAATAGCTCAGAAACAGTGATTGTATAACGATCTATTCACAGAGTCTAGAAAAAATACATTTAGAAAGTGGAAAACCACTGGAAAATGGTATTCTATTTCTTAACTTAAGGTAATTCCCTTGAAATTGTTCTACTATCAAACTTTTTTTGAAACTTGGCGTAATGAACATTCATGATATGAACATAATAAAAATGCAATAAAAAAATGGGGTCACCGTGCTTGTTTACGCGTCAGCAGGCTCTTAAAATGGGGTATTTTTACTGGTTGCGCGTTAAAAGTTCGAATCACCTTCATACAGAATTAAATCTTGGTTACTTGAAAGCACAAAGTTTTGTCTTAAAAGTAAAGCTTCATTTATTGACATAAGCAGTATTGCTTCATTTAAGCCGTTTTTGATTGCCTGGTTGCGGGAATATTGCACTTTTTCGGACAGTTCCGTGGTTAACTCAAGTCCTCGCCTTGGCCAAAATACACCCAGTTGGGAACTATTTTCCAAAAAAAAAATTATGGTCTACTGTCAAACTTTTTTTCCTCTTCAAATATGTTCTTCGTTAGACTGTTCTTAGCATATTCTTGAAAAAAAAATCGGGGGTCACCGTGCTCGTTTAAGAGAAAAGGAGAATTTATTCCGTTATCGAGCTTAGTTTGAGGGAAATCTCTCACGTTTTGCACGTGCACGCGCTCATGTGCACGCGCTGATGACGCGAAAATCGTGCGCAGTAGGGATGCGCAATGCAATACTAAGGAATTACCTTAAATTCAGACAATCATGGACAAAAGTCTTGGGACAAATTTACTTTTGTGCCACTTTTTCACACGCGCCAATCAAACAGTCAGGCGGGAATTCATCTACATATGTTCAGCCCCTCCCCCCACCCCCCGTCCCTACAATGTTGGACACGTGTACACGCTATTTTTTCAGAGGTTCAACATTGTACTGGGGGGGAGGGGGGAAAGCAACGCATTTTGAAACGAAAAACAGTGCTTTTTTAAAGCTCCGTTTTAAAAACACAGAAAATTAATGCAATTACACAAGTGTCCCAAGGAATTTTGTCCACCATTGTAGGCACACGCTGTTGGACTAGTCGCAGGGACGTATCTCTTAGCGTGTGCACACTAGAAAATTGACCGATTTGTGGGACTTTTGGTCCCTGCGACTAGTCCCAGGAACCACAACTGTGTTCCCTGTGACTAGAATTTCGATGCAAAAATACCAGTACACACTAGGGTACTGGTCCTCGAAGCAAGTCCCTGGGACTAGTCCCCCGGGGTGTGTGCCTACAATTCGCTCTCCAAAGGAGGTATGACTCCTGAAAAGGGTTTAAGATCGCAACAAGGTAAAAGTGTTTAGTTGCACGATTCACTCGGATCGCCCACGAGCAGTAAACGAACTTCTACATGTACAATTTCTGCTAGCATGCAATCGCGATTAGTTGCAGATTGTAAGAAGACCTGGAAAATTCTTTGCAAACAAGTTCTCCATAAATGCGTAGACAGCTGTGCTTGATTCTTGAACCAAAATGGTTTGAGATTGAATTAGGAGCTGTAGGAGGATACTCAACGAAGCAACTTGAATAGTAACAAGAGCCATAATTAGGGACGGAGACCGTAAGTCTTGGGATCCGCGCGGACCCATGATATGGGACAATTTTTTTTTTACGATAACTGCAGAAATTCACGCGCTCATTGGCTAATTTTTATTGTCAATATGCGGACAGAAACATGAATTTAAAATTCATGCAACGCGTCAAGAGATAGCCGGCAATTCGACAATTTGTTATCGTAAAAAACAAATTGATGTCAGTTTTTAAAGCGTCTGTCCTGTTATTGATAACGAATTTCGTCATAACATTGTCAAAGTAGTCTGCGGATCCACTCGGTTATCGCCTCATGGATCCACAGCTACTTTGACAATGTGATGACGAAATTCATGATCAATAACAGGCCAGACGCATAAAAAACTGACGTCAATTTGTTAAATTTTTAGAACAAATTGCGCCATCCTGACGTCATATATTCGCGCTAATCTTTTTCAGGGCCTAGAATTTCTTTAGTTTTGCGCTGTGAATGAATAATATCTGCTCGCGCTAGTTGGGTTTGTTCTGCAGGGAAAAGTTATATTATAAAAAAACTCTTTACTCCGGTATCTAGTTAATTTGCGAGTTTCCCAAACAATGCTTAATCATAGTCAAAACCTGTTTTTGATAGTTTCTTATAGGCTCTTTGGAGGACTAGATCACGTGCTTGGATACCACATAGCAACGCACTGCTGGTGAGCAAGCTAACCAGTGTCGCACTCATGTGGTGTTCAACTCAAGCGAAGCGAGCTTTGACTTTTTAGTCGAAAACGCCCTAAAACACTTAGGGCCGATTATTTAAACGAAGTTTATGTTAACCATTGTTTAGGGCTAGCTGAGCTGCGGTTTAGACGTTGTCTCAATAAACAACGGTTTAACGATGTTTAAAATTCATTATTTAAACGCGACTGAACCGTGTTTTCTCGAGTCGATGGCTAAACCATGTCTCACAAGGAAATGCATTGTTTGCGGAGTTCATTTTCATATACCAATTTCCAGATAGTGGTTATTTCTCTGCAACATGGCTTCTAAGACAAGTCAAACAAAATTCAGCGATTAAGGAAAACTTTATTGGCCGAGTTGGGTAGAAACTTTCCTGAAGTGGAAAGCAAAGGCTATATATGACAGGAAAACGTTGGGAAAAAAAGGTTAACCTAAGGCATGAAAGGAAATTTTAACTTTTTTAACTCCCGAAAACCTAACAGTATCAAAAGCGATCTCAATCAGCTTCAAGGAAGCTGGAGGCGGCTGAAACTGCAGTCGAAAAAGGACTATGGCGTGAAGTAAAGGGAAGAAAAGCGTGCAACATCATAAAACTTTCTCTTGGTATCAGCCAGGTTCTCTAAGAATGACGGGAATAATCCATTGCCCTTGAAACCTTGTGAATAACTGTGCATGCAGCAAATACAGAAACACCAAAGAAATCGCCAGCAACTCTCTTGCATTCTCTTTCTGCATTAGTATAAACGGCAAGTCTCTCCTTGTCTGATGTTGAAGATCTTTAACCAAAATCTTTATGAGGCTTA
>JAHPZR010036732.1:45000-47500 GCA_019787425.1 Platygyra sinensis
AACTGGAGCAACTTACGACGAAAATGCTTTAGCAAAATTCCAACAGAGATAAACGCGTTGAGTTGTTGGACAAAAGCATAAAAGATTTCGGGAATTTCGGCCGCCGTTTCCCCTGCGCGACATCCGCAAAAATCCTCGCAGCATGTACGCGCGTATGCCCCAGGCGATGGCGCAATTTGTTCTAAAAATAGAAACATTGTCTCATATCATGGGGCCAACCCCAATACAACCCCAATACTAGAAATGGTGCGCGCTTACGGTCTTCGTCCCTGATTATGGCTCCTGATAGTAAATATCTCAGCGGAAAATATCCTGATTCTTTTATTTGTGTTTATTGTGTTGAATACGCGTACCACAACTCGTAACGTTCAATCTGCGGTACAGCGGTACGAAGCCCGAGTTGGATGCGTCGAAAACGAAGACCGAAGACCGAAGACCGAAGACCCTGTGGTCTAAAACGAAGACCCACTGCAGGATCGGATCCAGGATTTTTCTTAGGAGGGTGTGCACCTCGAAGGAATGACGTCACTGACCGATGAAGTAAACGAAGTTTAATCTGATTCAAAAAGTCCAGAATACGTTTCAATGCATAACTTCGACAAAATGCAATGGATGGAAAAGTTTCATCCCACACAACTTACTCAGAACAACAAATCCTGAAAATTTCAGTTCAATTGGCCAAATCCTTCTCAAGATATCTTTTCTAATCGGCCAAAAAAACTCGTTTTAAGAAAACGAGCTTTAAACTTATGGCAACGGAAATTGTCAAAATCAAACTGACTTCATTATCTTAACATTCGAATTCCGTGAAAACCAAACTTTGATTTTTTTTTCAAAATTTATTTAAAGTTCCACCTTAAAACAATAAAAAAGAACGGCTTGCAGTTTAAGACTCGGGCACCGGCCGCTCGGGTCCTAACTCAACTCGTCGCTCAACTCGTCGCTCAAGTTCCAGCTCTAGTCTTGGCTCGAGTCCTGGCTCGAGTCCTGGCTCGAGTCCTGGCTCGAGTCCTGGCTCGAGTCCTGGCTCGAGTCCTGGCTCGAGTCCTGGCTCGAGTCCTGGCTCGAGTCCTGGCTCGAGTCCTGGCTCGAGTCCTGGCTCGAGTCCTGGCTCGAGTCCTGGCTCGAGTCCTGGCTCGAGTCCTGGCTCGAGTCCTGGCTCGAGTCCTGGCTCGAGTCCTGGCTCGAGTCCTGGCTCGAGTCCTGGCTCGAGTCCTGGCTCGAGTCCTGGCTCGAGTCCTGGCTTTGATATTAGTTTATCTCCGCTTTGCCTCGTCCTAGTGTAGTTTGTGTCGATGGGTGTCATACTGCCTGTAGTGTTGAGTTCTATTATCCGAGGATGTTTAACACTGTGACCTGCTGAATTTATCAAGCGAAGTCTCAACTCTCTGATCTCCTTGTCTTTCTGTACGAGAGAGAAAATATAAAGCTGTTATTTAAGGCTAACTTTTTCAGTGTTGAGGATAGAAATTATGTCCTTTGGGTTGAGCTTCTCAGAGTAAAAGAAACAACAAACATTGAAATACTAAAACAACTAAGCCCGTGTAAAGCGATTAACTGTCAGGCTGCGTCATAAGGTACATGTAATGGTCCACACCTGAATCAGTTTCCATGGACAAATTTGTATTTCGGTTGACACTGTTGTTCTATTCGACTAGGGCAGTAGAATAGAATAGCGAAAATTCGACTTTGATTGAAACGAGGAGCTTGATATGAGCCGAATGTATATAATGCATATATTACAGATACACAGCATGGATTATATTACATTATTATTATATTTCACGGTAGCTATTTTGGTGTCCCAAAGCAACAAACTGAAATGTTGGTGTTCTGTGGGAATTTATTTTCCGTTTAAACCGGGGCAACCAATAGAAATGGCTCTAAATTATTTTTCCGAATTCCCTAATTAGGGCAAAGAACCGGTTTATCAAAAATGGAACAGTGAAATTCGTTCGGAATATTCCCACTACCGAAAAGGACCACCTTTAGACACCTATAGGTTATCTTGAATATTCCGGGCGGAAGAAATCGAAACCGACCTTTCCACTGATTTGAATTCCGACCGAAATTTCCGGAATCTTTGGCATATTGGAAAGCACCCTTTATGTCGGTCTTTCACTGAGTGATTAGGGTCACGTTGCTGGGTAACCCAGCTGAACAGACAACTATGATTGTGGGCTCAATTTGCAGCTAATGGCCTTTGTTGTCTTGATTCTGATCACATCGGTTTTCCCCAGTTATAATATTGTTACAAAGCATCCTTGTTAAACAAACCGGGCACAAAGCAATTTATTTCTTACGTCGTTAATTTTCCTCTTCAAATCTATGATTTGTCGCTCTGTATCAATGTCAGCTGTTGGCATACTGCTGTTTGTTCCTGGAACCAAAGCGGTTGACATAAACGTTTGCCACAACTGATCCCCAGACAGCAGAAATCTTTTCATCTCCAGCACCTGCAAATGTAGATGTAAAGATAAACAATAGTACTCAAATGTCC
>JAHPZR010036732.1:52500-67500 GCA_019787425.1 Platygyra sinensis
ATATATTTAATATTAATAATACAAACATGAAAAACTTCTCGTGCAGGAAGTGCCGGAAAATCTCTTTTAAAGTGCATATGAAGTGAAAAATAATTTCTGCTTATTTGAAAGTCCTTCCAAAATACAGAAGAATGGCATTTTTCTTTTTGAAATATATTTTTTCGTTTCAGAGATATTAACGTTTTTCTATTATGCAAATTAGATCAGTGATGACGTCATATTGTTTGCAGCTAAAAATTGTAAAATACTGAATAAACAATATCTCTAGAAATATTAAAGCACTGTCTTTAAAACTTGGCACCATAATTGTCCATCACAAAAGAAACAAAATGACACCCTTAGTGCTGTTGCCATAGCAACTCTTTCGGCTCCAGTCTCTTTTTGTCAAAAACACGAATCTTCCATTTTCAACCTCTTAAGAGAGAGAAGGGGTCCTACATGGAACATACATAGTTCTCATGTTGTCGTAACTCCCAACGATAGATTGTGTAGGGTAGATGGATCTTGTTTTCAGACAAAAACTGGGATTTTCAGTTTTTATTAAAACAACACCAGTGGCAAAACTGTGGTCATGGCAATGGTGCTAAGGGTGTCATTTTGTTTCTTTTGTGATGCACATTTATGGTGCCAAGTTTCAAGAACACTGCTTTAATATTTCTAGAGATATTGCTTATTCAGTATTTTACAATTTTTAGCTGCAAACAATATGACGTCATCACTGATCTAATTTGCATAATAGAAAAATGTTAATATCTATGAATCGAAAAAAGATATTTCAAAAAGAAAAAAGCCATTATTCTGTATTTTGAAAGGTCTTTCAAATAAGCAGAAATTATTTTTCACTTCATATGCACTTTAAAGCCATTTTTTTTCGCATTCGAGAAAATTTTTTTCAAAGTTTTCGTGCAAAATTTTTGTCATTGTTTTAAATGATATCATAGGCTTACAAAATTTCTCATTGTCTTTCCGCCAATCATAATCCAGAATTACGATGTGTTATTTGTACTGCTGTTACACTTGAACTGCACTGCTCTCAGCCAGAATCGAGTAATTTTTCATGTGTATTATTAGAAACCAAATAGCTGACTGACTTAATCCTCTTCGCTCCGACCAGAGCATAGGGCTTCCACCACAGCCTTCCATCGGACACGATTTTTTGCAGTCCGTTTCACTTCCTCCCACGACATCCTCAAGTCCTCGTATTCCTCCTGGATTGTCCTTCCCCAAGACCTCTTCGGTCTGCTCTTCCACCTGACCCCTTGAGGGTTCCACTCAAGGGACAGGCGGGTGATGTTGGTGGCAGGCTTCCTCAAAATGTGGCCGTCCATCGCCATTTTCTTCTCCGAATGGTGACTTCAATTCTCTCTTGCATTGTACTCTGCCACAGCTCCTCATTCGAACTCTTTTTGGGCCACCACACTCCCACACACCACATCTCCTTGGTTTTGGATGCGTTAATCTTGAGACCGACCCTGGAAGCCTGTTCTACTAGCGCCGCGAACTTCTGTCTCATATGGGTGATCTTCTGACTCAGCAAAACCATATCATCCGAAAAGTCTAAATCTTCCAACTTCTGTGACAGGGTAAATTGGATCCCAGTCTTTTTGTCTCCAAAAGCTTGTCGAGATACCCAGTCTAGTGCCATAAAGAAGAGAAGGGGGCTAAGCAAGCATCCCTGGCGAACCCCAGTGTCCACGAAAACCATATATAGCCCAGTGTTCCACTCCAGGGTCTGCTCTACTATGATCCTCAATGTAGCTATCTGCTCGCAGCAGGATTTCTCTTTACGAAATCCTGCTTGTTCATCTCGGAGTCTGCCATCAAGAGCATCCTTCATCCTCTCTAAAATGATCTTACAAAGGACCTTGCTGGCAACTGTGAAGATCATAATACCTCTCCAGTTCACAAATCTCCTTTCTTGGGAAGTTTAACCAATAGGCCCACCTTCCGGTCTTGAGGGATGTCCTCCTCATTCCAGATCGTATTCAAAAGTGCATGGAGGACCTTGGCTGAAACCATTTCTCCTTCCTTCCAGGCTTCTCGGGATATGTTATCACACCCAGAAGCCTTTCCATTCTCTTGACCTCCGCCATGGTGATTTGTCCTGTTCGAATGTCTAGCAGTGGCCCTTCTGTTAGGTCAGGTGGGTTCTCTGGGTCGCCCTGTTCAGGACTTCCTGGAAGTGTTCTTTCCATCGGTTTAGCTGGTCCTCTGTCCTGGTCAAGACCAACCCATTCTTGTCATTCCCGAGTATTGCATTGCGCATCCCTACTGCGCATAATTTTACGCGTGATTAGCGCGCGCGCATTAGAAAATGGCGGCTTTTTCTTTACGGCTGGACCTCGCCAAAGAAGTAAATCGTCATTTTCTCGAAAACGACTACGGTGACCTATCATTTTTTTCTGTTGTTTTGAATTGTAAAAAAAGTATGGGCCAATTCTCAGTGTTGAGCAAAAAACAAACGTCAGAAACGTGAATTTAGCAAGCAATCGTGACTGTAATCATGGGTGCTATTATAAGGATTTATATGGAATAAACAAGGTGCTGCTGCTCCTAAACGAACATGGGGACCCCTCATTTTTATTTCAAAATTTAAGTTTCTATGATATAAACAATCAATTGGCGACGTTTGAGAAAAATCTCAGTGTAGGTTCTATTTCAGTGGAATGACCTTAAAAGGTTTGCTCTGGACAGTCTTTTGTCCGCTGAGCAGTCTTGTGGTATCGTAAACCCTCTTCATGTCTCTTTGTTCTGCAGCTTCCTCTGCGTCTCGTGCAATTTCGTCAATTCTCCGTCTCTTATCTCTCCTGCAGCTTCTCTTCACCTCATGATTCTTCTCGTTGTACCTCTTTACTGCGGTCAACTTCTGCTGTCTTGTCTTGGCGGCTTCCAGCTTTGCTTTCAACACGCGTCTCTCCTCGACAAGTCTCCAAGTGTTCTCACTCATCCATGCCTTCCGCTCTCTTTTGGCCTTTTCAAGGACTTCTTCACAGGTGGATGAGTACATTTCCTTGATCTTACTCCACTCTTGCTCGATATCAAGCTCCGGCTCCTCTTCATCCCCTGGTTCATTGTACAGAGCATCATATCTGTTCGTCGTTGCAATGACAAACTCCTTCCTTACAGTTTGGTCTTTAAACCTGTATGTGCAGTATTTCTTCCTTGAGGAACTCGGCTTCTTTAAGGCTAACAGTTTCATCTTGATCACAGCCACAACAAGGTGGTGATCTGATCCTGCATCAGCACTCCGCATCACCCTGGTGTCCTGCAGTGAACTCCTCCATGTTTTGTTGATGGCCACATGGTCGATCTGGTTCTCAGTGATCTCGTCAGGGGATCGCCAAGTAAGCTTATGGGATTTCTTGTGCGGGAAGAGCGTTCCTCCGATAAAAGACCCATTTGACACGCAAAAGTCACAAAACATTTCGCCGTTCTCATTGATGACTCCGTCACCGTGAGTCCCCATGGACGCCTCCCAGTTCCTGTTGTCTGAGCCCACCTTCGCGTTCAGATCACCGATGACCATGGTGGGATCTCTTGCGTTCCTCTTCTTTAGGCAGACTGAAGCTGGTGGTAGAAGTCCTCCTTCACTCCCTCTTCAGCATCGTTCGTTGATGCATAGACTTGGATGATTGTAGTGTTCTGACACTTAGACTCAAACCTAGCAAAGATAATCCGCTCAGAGATTGGCTCCCACTCTTTCAAACTCTTTCCAGCCTCCTTTGACAGGATCAATGTCACACCCTTCTCGTGTGGTGTATCATCGCCTGCCAGACCTGAGTAAAGTCTCTCCAGTTGTCAAATGGACCTTCCCGGCCCCTGTCCATCTTGTTTCGCTAACTCCCAGGATAGCGAGCCTCAACCTCTTCATTTCCTTGGCAACTTGGTGTACTTTGCCCGCTTGATACATAGTTCGTACATTCCACGCCCCGATTCGGGTACGGTACTTTGGGGACAATAACTTCGGCCCGGAGGACGTCATAGTTTTCCCCCCCTGTGTTGGTGTTTGGGTGGGTTAAAGTTACTCCCTCTTCCAGTCCTGGGGACCGTCCGGGGCAGGTCTAGCTGTAGTGTTAGTTTCTGTAACCGTCTTCATCCACTCGACGGGTGGTTAGCCCGGGGAGCTTCGCGTGCGCCAAATAGCACGGCAAGATTTTTAAGTTTCTTCCGAAAGTTATGATTGCATACAACTGTGGGAAACATTTTACTGGCCTGATTTTTTCCTTCTAACTTTTTAAGTGATCACGTAGTGCATGGAGCACTCCCGTGTATATGTCATAGGCCCCGTCCATTCTGCGCTAAAGGAATTTGAAAACGAGGTTTCACTCTTGATACGAAAACGCATCAAATGTTCCCCGTCCACACTACGCCGGTAGAGTTTTCTCGTTCCTTACAATTGCAAGTTTTCATCGCCAACAAACAATAAACCAGCAACTTATCATCTGAGTTAAATAAATGATGACTTATTCATTAAACTACTGTATTCGTACGTTCTTGCTATGTTATCACGTACTTGGAATCGTTAAGCGCAGCTATTGTAACATTTCTTGTTTCCCAGGCTAAAAACGCTCCAAACAACAAAAGCACTCCTTTGTAGCCACACAGTATTCCGAGCCATCGGTATTTGTCCCTAGACTCGCACAGCTCTAGTTGCTTTACAAGAAGGACATCCAAATCAGAGTCTAAAGACTGAGACAGTGCAAAAAGGTTATTCAACATGTAACGGACATTTTTCTAAGACTCTTGCCTATCAATGTAACTAGCGATAACCTTTCGACGAAGAAATAGATTTCATGTCCACGATTGTTATTAGAGAAGTGTTCAATTGAGTGCATGCATGTTGTACACTAACACCAAGCCCAAAGTGATAATTACTCCAATCGGAAAGGACAGAGACAATACAGTGGACCAGTCAAAACTCGAAGTTATTACATCTACCTTACGTGAAGCGCAGAAAACATATGTAAGCGAGTAACGATTGAGTTTGGATTTACTTTTGTTAGATAAAAAAGTGACACGACATTTTAAAGCCAATCTTGTTGCGTGGCGATGCGAAACTAATTTAGTTTTGACACTCCATGAAAACCCTTCTAATGGTCTCACCTCTTGTGGAAACTCCCTCACAGTCCTTGTCATAGGATCTGTGGCCTGCCATACTGTAAGGTAAATGATGTCAACTATGACAAGCACAAAGACTACAGCGAACAAATGACGATCCTTTATGACCTGAAAAAAAGAACATGTCAACTTATCAACTCAGAGTAACTAAAAACTGCTAGGACAATCGGAATTTTAATAAACTTGAACTATTTTAAAATATTCTTGTTCTTCGGCCATTTCAACTTTTAGTAGAAAGAAAAGAAAACAAACGGCGGTTACAAACAGTTTGTAACAGTTATAACCGTTCACTTCTGAAGATGTATGTTGTTGCATACGAAACGTCAAGAAAATTTTTATTAGACCGTCGTTGTTTGTGGATAATGTTTGTAACCGCCGTTTGTTTTCTTTTCCTTCAAAAGTTGAACTATTTTTGTCAAAATATTACAGTTAATATATCGTCTGAGATCACGTTTTGACGAACAAGAGTGTTTGCTAACTAGCGTTGCATAGCCTCAGGTGAGTATTCCAAACAACGTGCAACTTTGTTCATACAGGCATGTTTGTGTCTCACTGTAGAACTGCGGGCATTCTTCGGAAGCGTCTCTTTCCTTAGGGCCTTCAATGAGGCTTTCGAATAACTTATTCTACCGAAAATTACTGCAAAGAAGTCTTTCATATATTTTGAATCCTGGGTAACACTGAGCAAAGAAATCGAATCATTAAAAAGTTAGAAATTTCCACATATCTTTCATTTAACGAACCAAAACATTTGGCCGCCATATCGAAAATCACCGATGTATGACGGGATGTCACACTGCTAGTTACGAGTAAACCACTGATTTGCATGGAGACGCCCCCTCCCTCCTGCTCAAGTACTTGTAGCCATTGTTGAACGGATAATAAAATACCGGAAAATTTGCCAGTCCTTCAACAAAGATTTATCAATAAAACACTTATTCTTCAACTTTACACCTTCACTTTTCTTATGATTTTCAAGTTTTACCTTTCGTTTCAATATTTTGTTGGTAAAAATCAGGTGAACTCGCCAGGTTTTGGAAAACATGGCGCCATACGCTAAACTGAAGCCCAGTGACAAAGTCCAGGCCCTGCTCTGAAAAAGAGAGAGAGAGAGGAAAGGAGACGAGAAAGTAACATGAGTAGCATTAGAGGCTTGAGGCAAATAATGATTCATGACAAGAAATCAACTCCAGAAGACTGCAATAACTAATAGAGAACTCAATAGCAAGAGTTGTATCTTGTTTATGATCCTAAACGCCCAATCATTTTATTTTGTGCTGAAAAGTTATTGAATAAGTAAATAAGGCCTCTGCTATTTTGACTCTAAATCACCAAAATCCAATGGTTAGTTATGTATCTAAAGTCGCGTTGATTACCATGCTAAAGATACTTGAGGCTTGCTTTCTCAGTTCCTAGAAAACTTAAGTTTACTTAGCCCCTAGACACCTTTAAATGGTAATGTTTAGCTATTTTCTTTCTCCTCCGTTATAGATCTAAACGCTAATTGTAAGAAAAGGTGTAAATAATAGAGATTGTTGTTGTTGTTGTTGTTCCTCTGTCAATCAGTATGTGTAAATTTATATTCGGAAATTGTCGGAACGACTAATCTTTAATGAACTAGAATTAATCCATTCAGCGATCGTGTGCCAATATTCCAAAGTACATACTTAAATTGGGATTAAGCGTCAGGCGATAACTCAATTGTATTTGTGCATTTTTAGAGCTAATTCCACTCTTGCTCAGTGTCTTCCCACCACGTTCACTTGGCAAGAGCTAGGAACTTGAGTAGCTGGTCAAAAGTGATCGGATAGCAACGGAAATCCTGTCTTCGAAAGGTCGAGGAAGATTAACTCGCAAACACTCAGTCCAAAACGACGTTCGTTAATCAGACCGCTCGTGATTATTCTCGCACGCTAGTCGATTAATTACCGTGACAGTGACGAACTCGAAAGCGCACATTTTGCTTAACTCATCATGACTTGTGTAATTTCCTTTGTTGTTTTATATCTTTACTCTTGTATTGTAGTTCTGTCTGGAAATATTTGTAAATAGTACGAAAAAATAAAAACTAAAACTGAAACTGAGGGAGCAGCCCGAGTCAACTTTAGGCACAAGATTCATTTTAGTAGTAAATCTGTTCCGAGCGGTTAAAAAATTTACAGATACTTTGAAAATGCTAGGCTATTCTCTATCTACAGAATAACTGATATCTGATCGATAGTGAGTAACGTAGATATAAGAACGGCAATCATGATAGAACGCCAAATCTAGATCTAGTACCCCATATTAGATTATGAATAGAATTGGGTATGATTCAGATTTACCGCGCACACTGTCTCGTAACCGCTAGAAATGAATCCACCATCCAATCCAAACAGGAACACTGAGATATAACTTAACGTGCATCCCAGCAGCACAGAGTTGTTCAGATTAGGACTGGACATCTTGATGAACCTTGTAAGAAAATCAAACGGAATGTTTTCGTTTTTTGATCTGCTATATATGGGAAAAAAGCATGACTTGAAATTTGATTTGTGATGCTAGAGTGGTTTTGGTTTTGCAACGGTTTGAGATTGGTTGAGAAGTCTAATCGGACCCGGGTGGGTAAGTAATGTTTGGTATTCGTTTTACGAGACTCAGTTGAAAGCCGCTCTTTGAATAAAAGTTGCTGCAGTTTGTAAATTTCTAGAGAATCACTCTAGCCATATCACAGAGAATCCAGACAATCCAATTAGCCATTTTACGATAACTGCAGACATTAGCTGACTTTTATTGTCAATAAGCGGACAGACGCATGAATTAATAATTTATGCGATGCGCCAACTTGTGCGAGCGGACAAGTTGACAATTTGTCATCGAAAAAAACAAATTAATGCAGTTTTTAATGCGTCTGTACAGTTATTGACAACGAATTTCGTCATAACATTGTCAAAGTAGTCTACGGATCCACAGTTACTTTGACAACGTCATGACGAAATTCATGATCAATAATGGGACAGACGCATGAAAAACTGACGTCAATTTGTTAAATCGAAACTTGAAGTAAAAACGAGTGCCAGTAAATCACAATTGGTTTTTATTTTATTTCTTATTGGATGAAAAAGTGGCGCGGGTCTATTTTTAAGCCAATCGTGGAGCGGAAACCACTCTATTAAATCGAGTTTCAACTCATTAGGGACATTCCGACATAGGTTAAGAACTTGAAGCATTTTATAGGAAAGTGTGTCAAGTGAAAATGCGGATGAGAACTTAAGTACGGTTACTATAAAACCACATGAATCAGTTTTTTTCAGGTTACGAAAAACACGTTTCAAACGTTTCAAAACATCAAAGTCTTCATATGTTCACTATTGAACGCATCCAAATCATCTCGTGTTTGTGCATTTACTTCTGAGACGGGAAAATTACACCCAAAACAAAACAGGTTTGATTTATCAGGGAAGCCATAATTATGATAGACGAGTACACCAGACTTTATCGAGATCATTACAAGCATTACATCATACCTGACATTCCGCTTAGCGATGTTGAACCACAAGAAAAAAAAAGAGATAAGTATAGCAAGTGACGTCACCACCGCCATGAATATAAACAGCGGAAGAGATACCGACATAAGCTCGTAAACCACTTTGGTCCTGTCTGGAGGAGGTGAACCACCTGTTAGGACGTTAAATAAGTCACTCATTGGGACATCAGAGAAGTCTTTTGAAACATGCAGTTTGTTGTCAAGCCTCTCTTGGTAAAGCCTAAAATCCTACTAAACATTCAGTCTCTTAGCCAGGTGCCTTGTCGTCCCCAGAGCCTACGATCATTTGTGGCTGCGGCAGGAATCGAGAGCTCTGGGAGCAACCATTTCAGGCATGCGTGAAACCGGATGGGCAGAATTCGGTTATTTCCTTTGTTATTTCAAAATGGTTGCTCCCGGAGCTCTCGTTTTCCGATTGCTGGTCAAGGGGAACGAGGCTCTGGGAACGAGATTGAGCCAGGTGGGAACGAGGCAACAACGCTCTAAGAGCATGCGCATTTTCTGATCAGCCGGATTCACTCAGGGGGGTCTATACAGACTACGCCTTCATATACTTCACTTTCATAAACGGAACACTATAAACAATGGAAAAAAACAGCAAAACTACCAAAGGTCAGACTAGATTTTACGCGCCGAAGTGTTTCTTTTTAGGTGCCTCGACTATTAATTTATTGCCTTTAAATAACGCGTCAAATATTTGTCGGCTTCTTCAATTATTATTATTATTATTATTATTATTATTATTATTATTATTATTATATAGCAGTATTGTACTTCTAAATGCTCAGCTTGCTAAAGAACATAGGGCGTATTAACGTAACCTATGTTCCTTCAGGGATCAACTTTATATACTAAATATATATACTAAGTGCAAAAAGTGGAAACCTAATAAAATTAATTAAAACTTACTCGTATGCCTGTAAAAGACAAACTTAAAAACGACGTCCTAACATTTGCTAGAAAGACTAGCAACTGATTACTATCGACCTCGCTAACTATTTACAGTCCGTCGTAAAGTCAATACGGCAGCAACCTTGAATGTCCGAGCGATGTGGAGCGTACATGAAATGACCGATCTCTGCATTACCCTTAAGATTTCTCTGCACCTAGAACCTAGGAGCACCCTGAGTGATCTTTTCATGTCCACTCTCCAGCCTCTCAGTAAATCTATGATCACATTGTATTGGCTGATCTTATAACCCTTGTACTGCGCTTTCAGCTCCCACATACTTGAGTGCTTTCTCTCCATCTTTCTTGCCACGATTCTCGACCCACGGACAGCTCATCTCGATGGTACTCACTATCTTTTTCCGATGATTGACTATCCTCGCATTCGCCAGGTTTGCCCTCACCTCGTTATGCTCTGCGAAGACGGGAATATCCAAAACGTTTGCACATCTTGAGGTTCATACATTGGCTTGGGTTGTGTCTTGGAGTACCACGAGGGGACATCGGCACTCAGCTTAAGGTCTCGTAAAAGCTCAAAATTCAACACCTTTAAGGCCGCATTATGCCTCTCGATGTATTTACTTTGGGCCAGCGCAGAACATCCCGCGAACACATGTGCCATATTCTCTGTACCTTTGCCACACAACCAACAGGTGGTGTCATTTGCAGGGGTGGTACCGATCTTATGATAGGAGTATACCTTTGTTGGTAGCATCTGCTCATATAGCTGTATCATACCCGCGATCGTATCAGTCGATGTGCGTTGGCAGGTCGTCATCCACGCGAAACATTCTTGTCTATTCAAGTCCTCATCATCCCATGTGGAAGTTAAAAGCTTTCCTTGCCACCTCTCTCCTCGGGTTTTTTCGGCGTACGGACCTGTAACTCTCTGCTTTAGCTCATCCTTGATCTTCTCCTTCGGCACTTCTTTGCCTTACGCATCATACATCTTCCGGCTGGAGTACGACAGATTCAGAGAGACACCTAGCCCTTCAGCAAATTTCCCTGCCTCATTCACAAGTGACCTGTGCCCTTTAACAACAGCTTGTTTTTCAAAAGCGCACACTAGGCCCATGGTGGGATCTTCATTTCCGTATAACTTAACAGCTGACTTGATTTTAGTCTACTTGTATTCAGCCTTCACTGACTTAACCGCACGCCCCCCCCCCCCACCCAACGTGCCTAAGGAGATACAGGAGTGCAGTTGACCCAAGTGGGTGCTTTCCACCATTCTCGCAGATGATTTTACGAGATTTCCTGTCGATGTTAGGAAGGTCAGTTACACTATTACTGTGACCACATGGGATATGGCAACACCAACATGTTGTTTGGTAGCCGTGACTTTGTTCCTATCTGAGAGGGGACTAGACCAAATGAGTGATAACCTATGTAGGTAAGCACGAGCTGCAATGTCTAGAGCTAATTTCTCCTCCTGTAGAAGGCGCTCCGGAATACCCAGGAAGCGATACTGCACATCTTTTTTCAAACAGTTGATGGTGGCCTGACCATCAGTGAAGCCATTGGACGTCTCAGGCACTACTCCGCGCCGTGCGTGCAAGACATTGCACTTGTTTGGGTTCCACTGAAGTCCCACATTTTCCATCCCTGTTTTCGCCATCTTCAGTACCCTGTTCAGCTTTCCTTCAGACGCCGCGAACAACTTAAGATCATCGACGAAGAGGAGACTGGTGACCTTGGACGCAATAGACTTTGAAAGCCTATACTCTTCGGCGGAGCTTAACTTCCACGCAACACGGTTAATACATAAAGTAAACAGGGGCGGACACAGCGCATCCCTTGTGAGAGGTCTTTGTTGACACGTATGGATGATGACAGTTCGTTTCCCTTCCCTTCATTATTATTATTATTATTATTATTATTATTATTATTATTATTATTATTATTATTATTATTATTATTATTATTGTACGGGCCCAATAAACCGATGCATACTTGGCAGATTCGACTTATCACTTTAATTCGGTCGTATTACATAACGAATCTTCAAGCGGCAGAAGCACACACACGCGAAACTCAACAACTCACATCCACACCCACTCGCACTAGATTTAAATGTTTTACAGTCTCTTGGGACGTCTAACTTCCCGCCCGTAACGCGTCAAATATTTGTCGGCTTCTTCATCTTCCCCCACCAATGACGAACAGTCATTAACCTCTGGCAATTGTGAAGGCGTTTCGCCTCTTCGGCATTTCCTGGGTTCTTCCATTTCTTGAACATGAGCAGTGTGCGATGGGGCACATCTTCCGTCGAGAATTTTATCGTTGTACTCTTCTAGTAAGTGTAGTTTCTGCACCGGTCTGTTTATCATTCCTTTCTTGGTTTGGACCCTTACTGTGCGAATTCTTCCATCTTTTCCAGGAAAGGTGTCCACAACTTTCCCAAGTTTCCATTTCCCTCTGGGCTATGTTGTCCTCTGATATGAGTACGACATCGCCTTGTTTCAATGGTATCTCTTCCTTGGTCCACTTTTGGCGAACAGTTAAACTTGGCAAATATTCACGTAACCAACGAGACCAAAAATGACTTTGAAGTCGCTGCTGGTACCTAAAGCGCTCCGAGAGAGAAACTTCTGCTTTCCTTGGTGGTGCATCAGGCGGATTTCCCAAATCTCTTCCAACGGCTAACAAGGCTGGGGTAATGATTCGTCCATCTCGTATGTCATCGCCGACATAAGTCAGAGGACGGGAGTTGATAATTGCTTCTATGTCTGTCAGGACAGTCATCATTTCTGTGTAGTTGAGAAAAGCTTTTCCCAACACCTTCCTAAGTGGCTCTTTGAGTTGTCGGCAGACTCTCTCCCAATGACCTCCACGGTGACTGGCTCTCTCTGTGATAAATTTCCAGCTTACACCTTGATTGGCTAATTTATCTTCAACGACATTTGGATCTATCTTCATCAACTGCATTCTTTGCGTTGACGCCTTGAACACCTTTGCTGCTTTATGAAATGTGGTCTGGTTGTCCGAATGAATCACTCTCGCCATCCCACGTCGATTAGCCATTCGACGAAAGGCCTGCAGAAAATCTTCTGTCGTCATACTGTTCAACAATTCAAGATGAACTGCACGAGTATCTTCGCAGATGAAAATACACACATAGGCCTTTGATGTTGTTGGCTCGGAACTTCCTTTCACTTTGAGATACAGTGGACCTGTAAAGTCCAGTCCAATGTTCGTGAATGGTGGTGCTATCTGTACTCTTTCGGCTGGTAAAGGTGCCATTTTCTGTTGAACGGGCTTTGTCTGCCAACGTTTACACGTGAGACACTTTCTCAAAACTCGCTTTACTTCACGTCGTCCTTGTGTGAGCCAGAAACGTTGACGGAGAAAGGCTAGGGTTGTCTCTGGACCGGCATGGCAAGCTTTGACATGAAGATGCATGATCAATTTCTCAATAACTGGGTCGTCATGTGGTATTATGATTTGGTGCTTGGCTTCTTCTGGAATCTGTGCAAACTGCAGACGTCCACCAACCACAAGTAGCCTCTTGGTTTGATCAAATTGTGGATCCAACTTAACGATGCGACTCTTCTGATTCACTTGTCCCTTGTTACACAGTTCCTCAATTTCCGGGAGGAAAACAACTCTTTGTCTGTTTCTCAGCCACGTGAATTCAGCTTCTTTTAACTCCTCTGCAGACAGTTTCCCTTTCTTTGGCTCTCCACGTAAACGTGACCACTTCAGGATCCATGCAGTTACTCGTACCAAGCGTTGCCAGGTTTCGTATCTTGATGCCAGTGTGGGAATACTTTCTTGAACCGTTGCTAGACAAACAGTGTCGTTCACGTCAACAGATTCGTTCCTTGCCTCAATAAGACACTCCTCTGGAACTGCTTTCAGCACTTCGCTAACAGGCCAGTGACTGCGTGGCTGTTGTAACCAATGTGGACCTTTCCACCATAGCTTGCAGTCTCTGAGTTTAGACGCAGGAATTCCCCTTGTCACCAGGTCTGCAGGATTTTGACTTCCGGGACAAAATCTCCACTGGCTTGGTGCTACTCGTTGGTGAATATCTTGAACTCTGTTTGCAACGAATACTTTCCACTTAGAACTTGGTCTCCTGATCCAGGCGAGTGTAATCTGACTATCTGACCTACCATATACTGCGTCCACTGCAATTCGGAGAGCTTGAATAACATAGTCTAATAGCTTAGCTGTGATGTATGCTGCAAGAAGCTCCAGTCTTGGCAAACTGATTCGTTTCACCGGTGCTACCCTTGACTTGGCCATAACTAAGTTGGAGATTCTGTTGCCATCCTTATCCTCAGCACAAATGTAAACCGCTGTCCCATAAGCTCTTTCGCTGGCATCACCAAATCCATGGAGCTCAACTTTGTCAACTGAAGATAGACTTCGTAGTAGCCACCTTGGAACTTTGATTTGGTCAACGTTTGCTAATTCATGTTTCCAGGTCTCCCAAGAGTTCGCTATGTCTGCGTCTAATGGCTGATCCCAGTCTAGACCTCGAGTCCACAATTCTTGAAACAGCAACTTTGGAATCATCAGAAATGGAGTCAGCAAACCCATAGGATCGAATACTCTCGAGTACAAACTAATCAGGCTTCTCTTTGTCTTAGGGTCCTTCTCTGTCAATATACTAGAAGCGTTTGAAAACATCAGAATGTCATCCTTTATGTTCCATGAAGTACCCAGTGCTTTTAATGAGTCTGACATTTTTTCGGGCTCAGAGGTCGCTACACGTGTTGGCGCTCTGTCACAAAGAGGAGTGGTTTCCATAACCTTTTGAGAGTTTGAAGCCCATTTTGTCAGTTGAAATCCCCCTTTTGAGAGGAGATTACATAGTTCATTCCTTAGCTTTACTGCACTGTCATCTTCCGGGGCACCAGTGAGTACATCGTCGACGTACATGTTCTCACTCACTTCCTTAGCTGCCATAGGATGGTCTTTCTCGTGTTCTTTCGCATGCTTTTGTACTGTAGCAATGGACAGGAAAGGAGAAGGGGTATCTCCAAATGTCACTCGGGTCATGCAATAAATTTCCGGTTCTCGATGGGTATGTAGATCTCTCCACAGGAATCTGTGACTGTTCTGATCTTGACGTTTGAGCTTGATCTGAAGAAACATCTTCTTGATGTCTGCCATGATACCGACCCGATGGCACCTGAATCTGATTAGAACATGTCCGAGATCTGGCTGAAGTTTAGGACCTTTAAGAAGACAGGAGTTGAGAGATTGTCCATCATACGTTTTGGCGCTACTATCGAATACGACTCTACACTTCGTGGTAGCTCTATCTTCTCTGAATACACCATGATGAGGGAGGTATCTTATCTTGTCTGCTTTGTGATCTTCTTCATCTATCGGCCGAGCATGGCCATCTTCGATGTATTGGCGCACTGCTTCACAATACATTCTCGCCTTCTCAG
>JAHPZR010036732.1:72500-92500 GCA_019787425.1 Platygyra sinensis
AGTTCACAATCAAAAATAAAGTTTAAAATTAACGCCAATACTTTCGTCTACATTTCCGTCAGAAGTGATTTTTTGCATTCAGTGTTTAAAGCCCAGTTCGACCCATGCAGTTCAGACGTCGTGGTGTGATACTGCCCTGTCGAGCTTAGTTGCAATTAGGTTCGACAGCAGCATTGCAGAAACACGACTCTTTTTCAGACATCGTGCCACAGTTGTACCAATCAGTCAGGATTTTACTAAGCCACGCAGAATCAACCTCGTAACTCCCCGCCGAGAGCTCAATCCCCAGAAATACATCAACATAGTTTATGATCTTTGTTTTGCGCGGCAGAAACACGACGTTTGAATCGCTGTCGTGCCAGTGTCATGTAGCACGGTAGAAATTGTCGCCAAACTTAACTTACTGAAAAGTTTGATTGAGACTCCGGCTCCTGCCTTGCTTTTGTCGGACTTCATTTTTAAACTTAGTTCGCACGGCAGAAGCACGGCCTCTGAACTGGACCTCGGAGATCTGTATGGTTAAGGACGGTGCAGTGGAATGAACTCAAAAAGCTCCTTACAGCAAAACGGTAACAGGCTTCGTGCACTAGTACTGGAACTTCTTATAATACTCTTATTCGAAGTCTTCACTAATCCTCCATCGATCGTTGAAATATACCAAGACACTATGGTAGCCTCTTGTAAAGATTTGATTTGGAAATTTTCGATAGCTGGCGGACACCCTGGCTATGTGTATGTAATTTAAGGTAAATTTGATGTAAATCTTTATTTAAACATACACTGCGAGTCATCAGTTAAGCTAAAGGTTAATCAAAGTGGCTATGAGCCACTAAACTTGGAAAATGGATCGTTTCTAAACAGTGACAATTTTGATGCCACTGACTTTAATCCGAAGGTTAAGTTAAGTTAGAGCCCACTGGCATTGTTAAGAATTAGTGCAAAACGCAACGGTAAGAGAGTACACTAGTTGTAACATTGTTAAAAAGATTCACATTCACAAAGTTATCGGTCAGTACCGTGAGACCGAAGAATGATCATCGCAGTAAATTTTCCCGTTGAAGCCTTCATTTTTTCAGGCTTCTTCTTTCCAATTGCTTAAAATGGAAAATTTACTGCGAGGATCATTCTTCACTTTGATCTACAACCGCAGTTCAAATATATGAATTATTTCATATATACTTCACATCATTTCACTCCTCAGGGGAGAATGAACTCAATAAATTGACCTCGCTCCCAATGTGTGGCTTCATAGCTCACTTGGTAGAGCATCGCACCGGTATTGCGGAGGTCACGGGTTCAAATCCCGTTGAAGCCTTGATTTTTTCAGGCTTCTTCTTTCTTTCCAATTGCTTAAATTGGAAAATTTACCGCGATGATCATTCTTCACTTTGATCTACAACCGCAGTTCAAATATATGAATTATTTCATATATACTTCATATCCACTTTTTGTTCCTCATTTCGACATGGCCGTATTTATGTGTATTTATTTACATTCAGTCGTCCCGAGTTGTATGAATAAACAGCGGGACGTATATTTCGGCACGTCGCTCGAATTCTCCTCAATTCTCTCGACTTTTGACCTTTCAAAACATTTAATCACGGCTTGAATCATTCGAAAATTCATACAGCGCGTCAATTTTGTGACAAATAATAATGTGAATTATGTCTTCTTACTTCTTTTGAGGCAATCGAGAATGGTTAAACCTGTATGAGCGGGAGGCACTTTGGGGGAAATGAGAGACTTCTATAAATAAATACAGTTAGCTTTTATTTATATAAAAAAAACGTTCGTGCGAGAATGTATTCATATTTAATTTCTGTTTTCAGGCTTCATTTCTGCTGATCTCTCCATTACGTGAGTCGGGTCTACAAGTGCCCACGGGATCCTCTCCTTAACAACAGATAGTAATCGAGTATTCCCGGCCGTTTCAAGTGGTATCTTTATGGGGTATAATGAAGCTCAGGCAACGCCAACATAAGTCTCAGCTCCCGTAGGAGTTAATTTCAAATTTTCCGACGAGCATTCCTTGCCTTCAAGTTTCATAAGAGAGCTCCCCCGGGTTTCCGAATGTCTAACGGGAAGTGAAGGAGTGAAGGAGTGAAATCGGGTCTAACTTCTTCAACTTGGAAAATAATAAATATTTTCCAAGTTAAAAACTAAAGCTCATTACAAAATGCAGCTGTTTCACATGATTGCCGTGTGGGAATCCGATATCTCAGATATTTTCTTAATACCCTGTTTAAACTGCCCAATAGAACTAACGCTTTTTAAATCTTGGGGCAAGTTATTCCACAAACAGGCCCCGCTAAAACAGAAGCTTCGTTTAAAATAATTAGTATTTGGCTCGGGCACCGAAAGCTTTCCTTCAAGATTTCTTAGGTTATAATCATTAACATGGCGTTGAGTGAAAAGACATTGAAGAGTCTAAGGCAAGTTCATTTATTGTTTTATACATAATTAAAGCTTTCTGTTTTTTTTTTTTTATTTACGACGAGGAGACAGCTTCTTCCCCTTAAATCGCTAGCAGGAGGTTGGAGCTCGTATCAAAAGTAAACTGTCCAAGCGTGGTCCACTATTAAGATTGACTTAATAATTTCTTTAGCTCACCGTCACTCCTGAAAAGTTGGTCTCTCTAAGGGCTTCAGTAAGGAATGCGGATAGGGTCTTGTCACCGTATGGCACTTTATCTAAACGTGTGTTAGGAGCCATTCTACGAATGGTTCGATTCAATGCCAGGGCCATGGCCCATACTGCGTCATATGCGTAACCACAGTGAACATCACGTAACTTTGGCGAGACTCTCGAATCGTATTCTGCTAAGAAGTCCTTTACCGTCTAAGAGAAAGAGTCATGGTCAGGGATATTATTATTATTATTATTATTATTATTATTATTATTATTATTATTATTATTGTTATCATTATCATTATCATTATTATTATCATATATGTTGCAGGTCTCTGGATTAGAAATATGTTCCTTTTTTGGTCAGGCAAAACCCAACGCTTTTTGAGATACAGTAAAAACCCACATGTAAGAACCTGTGATTTAAGAACCTGCCGGCAGAAATTTCCCATTTTTATACCCCAAAATATAAGAGCTTGTTTAGCCAAGCAAAATTTATTAGGTTCTTATATGTGAGTTATGGGATATTTTCATAAGCATTTTTAACTAAGAAGTATAACTTTGGTGACTTTGAGAAACAGAAAATTCTTCATTGCTCACAAATAAAGACATTTTATTTTATTTTGTATGCAAATATTTCTGAAAAGATACTTTGTTTATAGATAGTCTTGCACAAGGCTCATCACAAGACAGTTACAAATAAATGCTGTAACATAAAGGACCAAACCTGTTTTTTCCGCTTGTTCAGGAATGGTTTCTACTGAAAACTTAAGCACCCAATTAAGAACCTACTTTAGCCTAAATTGCCAATAACTACCCCCAAATATAAGGAACCTGTTTTGCCAAACTTGGAAAAAAGTAGATTCTTACATACGGGTTTTTACTGTAGTGGACTGATTTCAAGCAGGTAAATTTTCAAGAAATGGATCTCATTTGTCAAGACAGCTCAAACCCTTGTAGAAAGGTTTACAGATCTTTTTAAAAATCGTCCAGATCTTCAATGGAGTTGACATCTTCAATGGAGTTGACAATGAGTTGACATTTGACACCAATAAAACGTTTTCGCGTGACGTCACCGCAGCCATACTGGTGTCCATCTTTTTTCGTGTGACCCTTTCTTCTGTTCCAATTAAATTTGCATGGCTGCTCGCCACGTAAGTGAAAACACTCTATCAGCTTGAGATCTTTACTATTGTTTCGCAAAGTGTACACAAAAAGACCGATCTCAAAAGCTAAGCTTTTAAGGTGCTCCCCCAGAAAGACTTTTTTAATCAATAAGTTCTGACACAACAAACGATTGCTCCATCAGTTGAAATACCTTTCCATAAACTGTTGTAGTGTTCAGTCCAGTATTCCAGAGGAAATCGGTTGCTAAGTAACCATCCATCGCCTCAGCCAACTCCTGAGATGAACACGTGATGCTGGAATCGTTGACTAGCCACCATTTCCTCTCCATATATCCAAGAAGAATCCACACATACTTTGCACCAAACATGCGCAGTTTGTAGGCCTGTATAAACATCAAGGATAGTAAAATACGTCTGCGAGAACATTGTGGTAGCTATATAAATGCGTACTAAGGTGTAGTTTTCACTCCAAAGTCGGGTTTACCCCAGTTTTCAGTAGCATATAGGTAGACCCAACACAGGGTTAGCTCCAGCAACAATTCGACTCATTTATACAAATTTGTGAAGAGAGGCAATATGAGAACGGGAACAGTTTCTATATATAAAATTTCAGCCTAAAACAATAGACCTCCTTACCAGGCTCTGAAGAATAACTACAGAGTTTGTGTGGTTTAGTCCTCAGAACCTTGTTCTGAGGTCTATTGTGTGAGGCTGAATTTTAATTCATGGAAACTAGTCTATTGAATTTATACATTAAACACGAAAGACCGGGTGTGAACACATTTCCAGACACCGAGAAGAGTATCTTTGACGAAATTCGAGGTGTTTGGACATGTGGTCAAGGACTGCCTTGACTGTGTGATATATCTTCTCAATCGCAACTAAGACTATGGTAAAAACGGAGAAATAAAATCTTAAACATTTATTCTAATTAAAAGGTCAGATATCTAAACATCGTCACCGCATCATTTGTTAAAGGCGCTACGTCACGGATGAATGGTTTGAAAAGTTTAGCCTAAATTTTTCAATTTGTTGTTTGTAATCCGTGTCAATTCTTTTCATCTTTAACCATCCTTGGTCTTTTATGGTTTATTATAATCTCTTTAGTGCTTTCCTATCTTTCTAAAGTATTATTTTCAGGTTCCTTCAATTTAAAGATAATTTTTGTCGATGATTTAAAATATTCACAATACCGTGACTGTGCTTTTTTAAACTTGGAAGGATTAATGAGTTTGAGAGTAAAGTATCTTGCCCATAACAACACTTGACTGTGCACCCGGCCATGGCTTGAGCCGGGACCACCCTGTTCTAGCATGCTAAACAGCAAAAAGTATAAAACAACCGAGCCATTCGAAATGGAATCCGTTTAAGTAGACAGAAGTATAGTATAGTTGAAACCTACCTCACAGAAAACTCGTCGAGCTCCTTTTCCAAAAAAATTTCCTATGATGATTCTCGCTCCTCTGTTCTGAAAAAATAAAGTAAATCGGTTAAGAAGGCTATAACCTGGAGAGCAATTTTTACATTTGTATCTCCTCCTTGTGATCTGGTGTAGGGAGAGTCCGCTATATTCTTGTACTTGGTCAGGTGCTGAAACTACTATGTTGCTCACAATGCACGCCAGATTAATGATCACCTTTAAGTTCTCCATTTGCACTCTTGCATTTTCTCTGAAACTCTCCGTAGTAATTTGTCTGATTCCGTTTTTGAGAAAAAGAACATGAAGATCAGATATGGCCTAGAAGTAGACAAAGAGGAAAAATAAATCTATGCTGTATAATTCAAGAGAGCCAGAGACCAACCTATCATGAACGCGGTTGCTTATAACTTAACATACATCACGTACTTGAATAGACATCTTTGAGATTTAATCTGTGTGCATTAAATGCCTCAGAAAGTACGTAGGACAGCTGGATATTTTTCAATCACTAATCACACAGATAGCGCGGTTTTTGTTATCCGCCTCGGTCTTCGGCTTCGCGAGCGGTCAGGAACCCAACACTAGGAGCCTGCAACCCCATAATCAACCAATGCAACGACATTTTAGAGACCAGTCTATTTTCAGATATTCTTCCCACGAAATAGGCCAGTGCCAGTCTACATGAGCACGCTTTGGTAAGGAAAAACAATGCGGCCTCACGTGAACATTTTGAAATCATGCCAACACTAGTCCGTGCTTGTGATTGCAATTAGTCACTGGGGTTCCTGTCCAACATACTCACTATTCCAATATTTTTTGGGGGGAGGGGGCTCGGAAAACTGAATAATGACTTCCCTCTTCAAAAAAATTCGTCAGCAGTTGTCATTTTGTCAAGTGTCCCAAGGAAGTTTGGCCAGGATTGTAGATATAGCAGACGCATTTATAGTTACCGTTCGGTGTATGTCCTCCTCCTGAAAGATAACACCCACATGACTCCATTTAAATGTTTTCAGTAGGGCTACCCGGGGGGCGCTGAACGAGGTGTCATCCGGGATAGTGCGGTAGAAGTACGGGTACTTGGTTTTGACTGATAACCCGGGTGATGTACTGGAATATGAAATCTGTTGATGAAAAACAATCGACAACAAAATATTTCGCTCATTTGAAATATTTTCCGTTCACTCCACGCCAGAGCAATCACCATTCTTGTTAAGTTTGTGTTTCAGGAAAAACACATCGTTTTAGAAAATTTGGAGTAAAATGCAAAGCCGGCGCCTTCAAATTTCTCAAGTTTGAAGAGCACTTTCGAAAGGCTCCGTTTTAGTGACGGATTAGTGTGGACGGTAGGTCTGACCGTAAAAATAAAGCTGCGTTGTAGTGACGGATTAGTGTGGAGGGTAGGTCTGATTGTAAAAATAAAGCTGCGTTTTAGTGACGGATTAGTGTGGACAGTAGACCTAACTGTAAAAATAAAGCTGCGTTTTAGTGACGGATTAGTGTGGACAGTAGACCTAACTGTAAAAATAAAGCTGCGTTTTAGTGACGGATTAGTGTGGACAGTAGACCTAACTGTAAAAATAAAACTGCATTTTAGCGACGGATTAGTGTGGACAGTAGACCTAACTGTAGAAATAAGGCTGCGTTTTAGTGACGGATTAGTGTGGACAGTAGACCTAACTGTAGAAATAAAGCTGCGTTTTCAAATTTTACGGACGTATAGTGCACGTGGACCTGGCCTAAACTGATATTATCCGTGATTGCTTTCGGCACAGTCATGCACGTTTTTACTCTTTTGTAGGAGAACCTTTGTCGAAACAGATGTATAAAGAGACAGATCTTTATTCGCCATTTAATATCATATTGTAATTATTTTCACACGACCGCACAAGCTCGAAGGTTTAAACCCTATCGTGCTTAAATAATGGATATAACGATGATGACGATGACGATGATGTTGGTGTTGATGATGATGATGATGATGATAACAATTTGGCTTCTGTCATAGTCTTATGCTTTACTCGTGCGTGACTCACCATCTAACTCAAAATCAATAGGCTTTACAACGCCAGCTAGGAAGTTAATCAACTTTCTCGTACTTGCCACTGGCTCACTAAATTGTTGGCATATATTTTCCATGCCTTTGGGATTACTTTTAGTCATTTTTGGCCGCACTGTACCTGCGGTATTGCCCAAGGTTCCAATCCAGCAAGTGCAGCCACCACAGTGCTGCATGAAGAGAATCCAGCTCCCAGGAGCATGATCTTACGGGGCTCGTTGTGAAGGAACTCGAATGTGATATGTTCTGCCCAGCCAGGGGAGCCCTACAGATAAAACCCAAGCGTCTCATCAATACTTGGTCCGACACGTTTGAAAGCCATTTAATGAAAATGAATCAAAATAGTGCAGATTATCTGTCTTGAAAATTAAGTGAAGCAGCAAAGTCCAGAATTCCAGTGGAAAACCTTATGATACAGTAATACAATAAAAACTCATTTATTTCCGCTATCTCCATGCCAATCATAAATAATACTCTAACAACTGTAGATATTTATTATTGTGAACTACAGTGAGTACTAAGAAACTATTATATTTTCTCACAATGTGGTCAGTCGTGATAAAAACCGCGACATTTTGCCTGCACACTGCTTGTTTTCATCACTTTATCTTTGTAGCATGTTTACCCCGAGAACTTTGTTCTTTGATCTTTGCGACACAAGACAAAAATTGTATTTACCGAAACCAAGAACTGACTACCTGAAGCGTAGCTTGAGTTACAGTGGAGCTTCTCTACGGAATGATCGTTTAGAGGAACTACGCACTACAAAATCTCTAGACATCTTCAAGAGAAGCGTTAATAAATGGTTCTCTGTATCGGACTCCCACACGGTTAATATGTAACCAGTAAATAGAAAATTTTACATGTGATGTATTTTTTTTTCTTTTATTGCAATACTGATATTTTTACCTTGTGTTAAATTAAGTTTTCGTTCAGGGCAAGAGGCGATTAAAATCATTTTTCACTCTTACAAAATCAGCTGGAATAGCGAAATAGAATATAAAAGGGTTCTCGTCGCACTCTTTTCGGGGTTAAGAAAAGCATGTTTGATACCTATTATAGGATGCTCAGCCTTCAAACATCCTTAGCAGAAGCTTTCTCTTTACTTTTTAGGGACTTGATGTGAAAAAAGCTAGTGTCAGTTAATGTGTTTCTTTAGAATAGGCCATTAGCACGATCCGTTAACATGGCACGGAATAAATTATGCTGGGACGCAAATAACGCAGTGGGACTTTCAAAATAACCGAACTCGTACCAGTCCATTCCAACTTACAGTAGCTTACGGTGTACCTCAAGGGTCGATCTTGGGGCCGGCCCTTTTTAATTTCTATATCAACGATCTCCCAGCTGTCCCTAACCTGTGCTTGCTAAAGAGTTACGGGGTGATTCCCAGCTCTATCTCTCGTTTCCTGTCCAGGAGACAGCCATGGCTGTGGAACATTTGTCCGAGGATTTGCAGGGGATTGCCTCCGGGTGTTGTACACACAGCTTGCTGATTAATCCAGACAAGACTAAGCTATTGCTTCTTGGAACCCCTCAGATGTTAGCTCGCGTGCCGAAGGGTTTTGGAGTTACGCTACTCAGCAAAGAGATACTACTGTCTTGTTCTGCAAAAGATTTGGGGGTCATCGTGGACCCTCACCTTAGTTTTGACGAACATGTGACCGAAGTTGTATCTAAGGCCCCGTTTACACGGGTCCGGACAAATTTTTGCACGGACGAATTTTGTCCCTGGACCGCCTGTTTACATGGATCTGTGCAAATTCTGTTACAGATTGCAGTGGTGTTTACACGGATCCGTGCAAATTTTGGGCCAGTCGCGGCATTTGAATGGCTTTTTCACGGCTCTGTTGTGATTGGTTATCGCTAATACTTTAAACCAATCATGTTGCAGCCCTTGCAGTACGCGGCAAATCAAACATGGCGGCAGACAAAAACTTCATGTGGTCTGATGAGGAAATTAATTTATTGCTACATGTAGTTATAGACTACAAAGCAGGAAAAGCAGGGGAAGGAATTGATTGGGAATCGGTCAGGAGCAAGTACGAAGACGCAGCCAAAATGGTTTTGGAAAAGTACCCTGATGACGACAAGGAGAAATTCCCGCGACGTACCGAGGCGTCACGAAGCTTCAACAAAGACCAAATCCAAAACAAACTAAAAAGGATCAGGTTAAACTTCCGAAAGGCAGTGGACAAGGGAAGACGCAGTGGAGGTGGAAGATTGGTTACCACCTTTTATGAAGAGTGTGTTGAGATATGGTCTGGTGCTCCTGCAGTTGAGTCCATTGCAGGCGGTATCGACACTTCGTCAATAGACCTAGATTCATCGAGAGAACTCGACGATGACAACGTGGATAGTTTAGCGGAAGATGTACCTGTCGCCCCGACGGAAGAGATAGAGTCAGTCACCAATGACAAAGTAGCAGAACGAAGGCAACTGCTGCAAAAACAAAAACGAGGAAAACGAGACAGTAAATTGACAAAGAAACTGTCGACAGACAACCAGCTGTTGGCTGTAGCTAGAGAGGACCTCCAACTGAAAAGAAAAGTACTCGACCAGATGGAGGAGGCAGATAAAAAGCACCACAAAACAATGGATTCGCTTCTTCAGGGGTTTACGTCATTGACATCAGCCCTCAACAATGGTTTTGGCCTTGTTGGTAGTCTCCTGTCCCAGCCTGCACAATTCTCAGCATCACAAGAAGTACATCAAACGGCAAGCATGTATGATTTCCCTGAGTTTTCGTATCGTGCCACTATGAATAGGAACAATGACTTTACCAAGTTATGAACAATTTTCGGAAAAGAAAAGATAAGACCATTTGAGAGCTTTGTTTTTAGTTGTCTTGAAAAAAGTATTGTATCAGTGAAAACTTTGGAAATTTTCTCAAGTTTGGATAAATATAGCCATTTTATTTTATTTTTCACTGATTATTCTCCACACAGTGTTTATGCTCAGAAGAAATAAGAGACTAAATTAAAAATGTTTGACTTCAATTTATTGAATTTTAAAGTTAAAACCTTGTTGAAAAAATCATACATTATACAAAGATTTGGTTTCTTTTGTTTTTAAATCTGACACTCCTTCAATAATATAATTAAATTCTAAAACCCCAGGCAGTGTCATATAAGAATAAGTAAACATGGGGTCATTAACGCATGTTAAAGTTGGTGTAATTAGTGCACAGTAGAGCAAATGTATTTTACACAAGTTTCAGAAACAATAACTTCTGTCAAAAAAGCACTTGTTATTTAGGCTTGGTGTTTTGCATTATTAAATGCCTTAGTTGTCCTTCAAGACAGAAATGGTGCATTTGAAGTAAATATCTAATCAAAAAATAGGTCCGCAATGCGTACTTGGGGTCTTATGCGTAATTTTATTCCTTTTGGTTGGAATGCTGTTCTCAAATATCAGCATCTGGGAGTTGACTTGCTACAAGTGAAAGGGTAGACAAGTCATTACAATTTTTAAAGACAGAGCGGAAAATATTTGGCAAAATTTGAGACGTTGGAAATATGATTGAATGTGGTCTTCGATGTTTGACACTATATTTTTTTCAGGTCTCTGTTCTAGTAGTGTTACGGCCGCACTTGCATTAATGACCGTCATCACTTAGTTGCTGCTATAGACAAAATTTATTTCACTCTTTACTATACTTGGGCCAAGTATAACGTCCACATATAAAGGGCTAACCCGTATACGACCGCTCTCATGTGGCTTTGATAACTCAGTTGGGAGAGCACTGCACCGGCATCGCAGAGGTCGTGGGTTCGAATCCCGCTCAGAGCCTGAATTGTTTTCAGATCTCTGTTCTAGTAGTGTTACGGCCGCAGTTGCATTAATGACCGTCAACACTTTTTTATACAGAATTAATATATTGTGGCACTTTATAGGCTCGATCCAATATGCATATTCTGAGTACTGCGTCTTCTATTTGATTGTAAATTTTAACAATAAATAGGTGAACATAATTGCAAAACATCGTACACTGCTTACCAGCGCCAAGTTTACCAAAGGGTGCTTCGGTCAGTTCCTGGAGTTGTAGCCAGCAGACACAGTGGTTGTTGGATTAGTGTTATTAAATACTGCAGGGCCTGGATTGTTTTCCACGTCGTTCACTTCCCCTCACAAGCAACAGGATATAGACGAAATGTAGGTCATCATTTCTTTACATGTCCAGAATTTGTTTCAATGTTGTCGAACAAAACACATTTAGCTAAGACACGGTAAGAATCCATCCCCATTGAACACGTGATAAAGCATCCTTTGCTTCCTCGACCGGTATTGTTCAACTTATGTCCCCATACTCGCAGTTAATATTGTCATGTCGTTAACAAACAGCTCTAGTACAGTTAAGTTCAGCAGTTTGACTGCATTCACAGCTGCTCAAAATAACTTCACAGCAGTAGAAGTACATGCATACGATTTACGTGATAGCAGTACATCGAGTCCAATAACTGACACTCGTTTGGGTAATTAGATGGTGAGTTCTTGCGAAAGCAGATACTCAGTTCTCCCGTGCCATCCACACTTAACACTAGCCGACCCTGGATAAGTTAATGGCTTGCGTGAGAAACAAATCGCTTGTATCGGAATGTATCGGCGAGGATCTAAATGCAAATAACAAAGAATACATGGTTCTCGAGGGCAGCGAGGGAAGAAAGATAATATCTAACAACAAACGAGCCAAAGCAATTTAAAAATGGAAAACAACTAACCTTGGAAACTGCAACCAACTCGCGACGGTAAGCTGTCCAAAAATATTACGTGTACTCAAAACAGCAATGGCCGCTGTATCGAAAGCTCACGTCATATAAGCCTACTAAATTCCTCCCAGAAGACCTCGCGATACCCGACACGCAGACAAATAAACCCCGCCGATGATAGCATAGGGGTCTTCATAAGACCCCAAAAATTGCACAAATGCATCTCTTATTTTTTTACTTTGAGTTTCCGTACTTTGCTGTCTGCCAGGAGAAGAAGCAGGTGGCTGAAACTCATTGTCATACTGAATAGCTCTGTCAACATCTTCTTGAGGGATATAATCATTGCTGATTTCACAAAAGTTATGCAATACAAAGCATGCATGAATGACTATTAGGAGATCATCAATGTTTATGTCCATCTCTCTGCGAAGGGCACCGAATCTCCCCTTAACTCTCCCAAAAGCACACTCAATTACCATCCGAGCAGAGCTTAGACGGTATCCAAAGTATTGCTCCTGGACAGTACTGCCTCCTCCAGGAAATTCTTTCATGAGGTAAGGCAACAAGGGATAAGCAGGATCTCCTAGCACACAAACAGGAACTGGCTCAGTGTCTGGTGTTAAATGTTTATACAGTGGTGGAATTACACCATCTCTCAGCATCTTGTTTAAAGCAGAGTTGTAAAATATGCGAGAATCATGTACACTTCCTGGCCATTTAAGGAGGCTCGAAAGGGTTTTTCGCTGCTATATTGCTTGTGAAACGATGGAAGATTACAAAGAAGGATGTTTAATGGTGTGGGCAAACTATATGTCTCCTTGCAACTCTATTGTTGGGCTATACATTAAGGGTACTTGTGACGTCATATCAGTTACCATGGCAACGCACGAGGTCCACAAGAGCGTCCTCTAAATTTCAGTTTTTGTAAATTATCTGAGAAACTAATTCGGTGACCTACCATTTTTATCTCTTTGTTGGAAAGTTCCCTAAATTCTTTAACTTTTCAGACAGTATGGAAAAATTCTATCTAGTAGAATTAAATATATTTAAAGAAAACGCTTTTTATGGCTTACAGAAAATTCAACTAGATAATTTTCCCCAAAACGTTTATATCTGAAGTGCCATCGCGAATGGTGCGTGTATGCAAAAAATCAAGATAGGTCACCGAGCGAACTTTCGAGCTAAAAACAAATGTTTGCCGCAGATTTTATTTCCGGTTCGCGCGATTTTACGCAGCATTAACTTCCGGTGTGCTGATTTTAATACTGATTCAGCTGACGCGTGCATCTTAGTTATGGCGTGTGTAGACTGCGCGCGCGCGTGCAGCTAAAAACCCTTTCGAGCCTCCTTAATAACAACATCAGAGAAACAGTACTTGTAGTTGCAGGTGGCTTGCACGTTTACAGAGAATCTGTTTTTGCGATTCAGAAAATCAGTTGCATTTTTATTGGGTTGTTTTATAAAAATGTGTGTTCCATCCACCGCACCAAAACACTGAGGAAAGCCATGCTTGCTATAAAATTGTTGAACAGCTTCTTCCAGTTCATTTTCAGTCTTGGGTAGTGTAATATATTGAGGACCAAGAACAGCTGAGATAACAGTGCACACCCTTCGAACTATAACAGACACTGTGCACTTTGCAAGCCCAAAAGCGTTCGCTACCTTGCGGTATCTCCCTTCATCCGAAAGATAGTACAGGGTGACTGCCACTTGCTTTTCTACAGACACAGGCATTCGCATGTTTGTGCATTGTTTCACAAGAAATGGCCTGGCGGCATCACACAACTTGAAGAAAGTCGACTTCGACATCCTGAAGTTCTCCTTCCACTCCTCCTCCAACATTACGCCACTCATAAAGTTATCCCACCATTGAGAGGTTCGCCCTGGACGTATCCATGCCTTTCTTGGCTTTCTGGCCCGTGAATTTTCCCTCCGTTGGTTGTTTCATGAACTGTACATACTCACGAAGAAATTCAAGCGTGTAAGGTGCCTTGATCGATGAAGATCAGAAACAATTGCCATTTGCAGCAATGTGTACTGCAACAGCCCAGCTAATCCGGCTAAAATAGTGATGCATGCTGCTGTCGCTCGTCTCCTCATACCTGTAATGTGCTTTTGTTTGCTTCTTTTGCCGTAAATTTAACAAAATGTAACAAACCAGGGTCAAAATGTAACAAAAAGGTTTCAGTTTTGCTACGCAGCCAGGCAAAACATAACTAGATTCCAGGCCTTAACCGCGCTATCTGAGCAAAAACTTGCACGGTTCGGGTGTTTACACGAGTCCGTGCGAAAAATGGAACCGTGCCGGTCAAAAAGTGGACCTGCTTTTTTCAGGTCCCAAACTTGCACACTTAGCCGTTCTTAAATTCGTCCAGTTCCGCCGGTCCCGTGTAAACGCAAGGTGGAACCGTGCAAGTTTTGGTCCGTGCAAAAATTTGTCCGGACCCGTGTAAACGGGGCCTAAGTGTATAGGTAGCCTGTATCAAATCAATCGTGTGAAACATTTGTTTGATAGGTCTACGCTTATAACCATCATAAATTTACTAGTTTTCAGCAATCTTCTCTACTGTTCGTCCATGTGGGCTAGTACAACAAAAAAGAACATTGCCAGGCTTCAAAAAGTTCAGAATTTTGCTGCACTGATCGTGACTGGTGCGAGGAAGTATGATCACATTACGCTGATACTAAAGGAACTTCACTGGTTGCCGGTGGCTAAACAACTGGAAGTTAGAGACACTTTAGTGGATTTTAAATATATAAAGGGATAAGCTCCGCCTTCCTTGTGTGATAAGTTCACGACAAGAAGCCAGGTGCATACAAGAAATCCTAGGAATCACGATAAGCTTAATATACCATTTTTTAGATCAGCAACAGATCAGCGATCTTTCTCATATATTGGGTTGCTCAGCTCTGGAATGACCTTCCAGAAAGTTTAACAAACATGGAATCATTTAATGTTTTTAAGAACGCCATTAAAGGAAGTGCTCTTGACGAATTTTTAAGCCATTGACTTTCCTTAGGTGTAATAATGAATTATGTCTCTTAAGTTTTTAATAATATGGTAATGTAAGTTCTTATCACTTTTAAATGTTTATTTTACATTTTAATTGTTTATATTACATTTTATTGTAATTGGTATGGGAAGACCCATTTTAATTGGATGTACCAATAGAGCTATTATTATTATAATTATTACTTTCCTTTGTAAGTCCCACTGCGTTGCTTGCGTGCTAGCGTAATTTATTCCGTACCATGTGACCGGATCGTGCAAAGAGCCTATTATTAGCTCTTAGAGATGAAAACAGGATCTTTGTACTTCTCAGGGGTTCATTTCAAAATTTCCTTAAGGGCGTTTCTCGCACCAGACGTTATTACTAAATATTAAGAAATTTAAAGTTGTATAAAACAAGGAAGACAATACTCACCCTGGTGTCATTCCAAATCATTCTCAGCTCATAGTTGTTCAACACTCCAGCACTGTTCACGTGTTCAAAACCCATTTGTGCAGCAGGCTGAATACCATTGCCACCTGTCCAGCGATCATTATTCTCTGACGTCATCGGGAACAAGGCACCCACGTAAAGGGGCGTTTTTGCGCATGTGCAAGAATTGGTGATAATGAAATGCAAAACAATGAGAAGTAATGGTACATCCATTTCGATAACCTGTTGAGAAAACAGCAAACACTGTAATCTAAGCTGAAGTAATACTTATTACTGTATATATCAATGCAATTAATTGACTGACTCAACGGCCTGTCCTAACTGTTCGTAAAATGCAAGAAAGTTCTTCACTGGAAAGCCAAAAAGTTGGAAAAAATTTGCCACAAATCCAAAAAGTCATATGTCGAGTGATGCAATCTAAATTTCTTGATATTTTTTTTTTAGAAAACAGCCCTAAGAAAATACGCGCACTGATTGGTTGTAAATAGTGTTTCTATAGCTCGATAGTGTTCGTGAGCGGTAAAACGGTACGGTACTCGTCCTAAACACTTCAAACTCTGTAAAAAAGGTAACCTCTAAATGGCGCAAAACTGTCTAAAAGCACAATAACTGTCTGAAACTTTCTCAATAAAACGTTATTTTCTACCAAATTCGAACGCGCAATAAGCGTACGGCGTAGCCTAAAATTCAAAATGTTTCTGTGTGTGCGCGCTATACGCGCGTCACGCCTTTAAAGAACTGTCTTCTTAACATTTCCCCCGTTCCCCCCCCCCCCCCCCCACACACACACTGGGAGGTAGTCCTAGTGCGTCTCTAAGTAACTGACTGTCAATTAATTCCAAGCGAAATCAGTTTCGTTATTGGTCTCTTGGAGAATCGGGCTGAATCACGAGAACTACGTCATCAAATTTTAGATCTCGGTTTTCTGATGTCTACTTTGGTCGTCTGTTAAGGGAAGGAACACATTCTTTGAGCCATCTTCTCCACACTTGTGAAATAATGTCTTGAACCTTTGGCCATCGTTGACGCGGATGAAAAGTAGAGGTCTCAACAGACTCAGGCGCGAACTGCCCTCCCATTTGGTCAAGCAAGAAATGGTTAGGGGTCAATGGAACACTGTCTCGTGGATCCGAGCTCTGATAAGTCAACGGACGGGAATTAAGAAGAGACTCCACCCCGGCATACATTGTGATCAGTTACTCATCGTGGAGCACCTGGTAAGTTGATTGAATCTCCATGTTACTCCAAGCACGGCTGTCTTGCTCTCGAGTTTCTGTCTGTCTAACTGGCTGACTAGTTTCTTTAACTCGCCCACTGCACCGAAATTCGTGCCTCTGTCACATATCGCCTCCTTAGGTTCTCCACTGCGCTGGTAAAACGAGTGAAGACATTGAGGAACGTGTCAGTATCTAGTCCCCAGGCCATCTCTAAATGCACTGTTCGTGTTTCCAGACAAACAAACAGGCACAGCCACCTTTTCTGACGAGGTTATGTGCGTCCTTGAACGGTATACAGAGGACCTGCGAAATCCACGGCTGTTTGGGCGAAGGGCTGGAAAGTAAAACTAAACCTTGTCTTCGGGAGTGGCGCCATAATCTGACAAGCTGGCTTGTTCCGTCTTTTCTTGCATTTGTTACATGCATGGTCCCACTCGTGGGTCTCCTCACGTGCGGCGATGATCCAAAATCTTTCGCTCAACTGGCAAACAATGAAGTTTATTCCAGCGGCATGATTTGCTCTCTCATAATAATTCTTCACAATCAGTCTTGTCACCCAGTGCCCGCAGGGCAGAATGAGTCGACATCGTAGGAAAGGTACTCCGAGAACTTCAAACGCCCGTCACACCTGATGACGCCATCTTCGTCTATACTCCGTTTTGTAGGAGTTTTTTTTTCCTTTTTTTTCCCCTTCTTCTTCCAAGGCGATATTAAGGAGTGCAGAACTGCTATCCTTGTGTAATGTCGTTTCTTCTATTTATCAACTTTTTGTTCCTCATTTCGCCATGGCCGTATTTAAGTATATTTATTTAAAATATTACCGTAGAAATAAACAGCGGGACATGTCGTTCGAATTCTCCTCAATTCTCTCGAATGTTGATCTTTCTAAACATTTTATCTATATATGGCATGGCTTGAATCATTCGAAAATTCATACAGCTCGTCAATTTTTGTGACTTTCAGTGTCTTCTATTTCTTTTTCGGCAATCGAGTATGGTTAAAACTGTATGATCGAGCACTTTCGGGAAACGAGACGTCTTTACAAGTAGCTTCTATTTATGAAAACGTTCGTGCGAGAATTTATTCAATGTAGAACCTTTCTTCGTGTTTTATACCGAGTCCGTAATGCTCGGTCCTCGTTTTATACCCGAGTCCGTGTTTTATACCCAGTCCGTAATGCTTAGTCCGCGTTTTATACCCGAGTCCGTGTTTTATACCTATTCCGTAGTCCGTAGTCCGTAGTCCGTAGTCCGTAGTCCGTAGTCCGTAGTCCGTAGTCCGTAGTCCGTAGTCCGTAGTCCGTAGTCCGTAGTCCGTAGTCCGTAGTCCGTAGTCCGTAGTCCGTAGTCCGTAGTCCGTAGTCCGTAGTCCGTAGTCCGTAGTCCGTAGTCCGTAGTCCGTAGTCCGTAGTCCGTAGTCCGTAGTCCGTAGTCCGTAGTCCGTAGTCCGTAGTCCGTAGTCCGTAGTCCGTAGTCTGTAGTCCGTAGTCCGTAGTCCGCAGTGCATATTTTATACTGACCGGGTCAGCTTTTGACTCCGAGGCAAGGAAGGGTCAGGAAAAGATAGATAAGAAAGCAAAGACATTGTTACTAGTGTAAGTCCTCGGTCTTGATACTATTATATGTAGAAGCGCTCTCTTTCTCCTTTCCCCAGTACAAGCCGTGTAGCATGTTGTCCGGCACTTAATTGCCTGTAATGCGGCGAAAAAGCACGGAACCTACTTGTGGCTGACCTTAGAAGCTAATAATCCAAGATATTTAAATGGGCCAATAAAGTCCCCCCATCTACTTAACAATTAGATTACCAGCTCGAGATTTCTATGAGGCCGAACGTTTTAGTAGAATTCTTACTAAAGCTTACTTCAAATAACGGTTTCCAATTATTTCTCGACGTATTATTAAACTTTGCACATTAAAAAGATCGCCCGGATTGAATTGGCATTTGAAATTGAAGTTGTGCACGCGCGTGCATGATTATATTATTTCAATAATTTCAACATTTTAGAGTCAAGAAATCGTAAATGTCCTTCGTTTAGTCTTCTCAGGGTTTTATGATTATCCATTTTCCTCAAAAATTTCCTCCCAAACTATGGCAAAACGAAAAGACGTCACCATTTCGTAGACGAGTTCCAGCCACTGCACACTAAAGGCTGATTGTGTGCAATGGCTCAGCCAGTCAGATTACAGCATTTGCATTAGTCTACTAGTAGAATTCTGCTAATTAATGTTAGTGTTTGCATAAAAACAATATAACCCAACTTATCTCCTCCTCTAAAACCCGTAAAATAAATTTTAAAGTGCACCTAACCCCAAAATATTTTTTTCGCTCAAATAAATCTTTGCACCAGTTTGAAACGCATTGCGCCTTTTTGCCGCGTTTTAACCCAAATCTTGACTTTTTACAGGCTGTAAAAGTTACGAAATCTGGCCATCATCTGTTGCACGACCGAGCAAGTAAGGGGTATGGGTCTATTCCTGGGTGGACGTCACAGACTGATTTGCATGCATGTTTACAAAGACTTAATATGATGCAAATTAGCCTGTGACGTCCACCCAGGAATAGACCCATACCCCTTACTTGCTCGGTCGTGCAACAGATAATGGCCAGATTTCGTAACTTTTACAGCCTGTAAAAAGTCAAGATTTGGGTTAAAACGGGGCAAAAAGGCGCAATGCGTTTCAAACAGGTGCAAAGATTTATTTGAAAGAAAAAAGTATTTTGGGGTTAGGTGCACTTTAAATTACGAAAATTGAATCTCGCGTTCTATGAAAAATCTAAACAAATTTCCAATTAATTAATTATCTACGCACCAATAAATATATTTTCTTTCCGAATCAGGGAGCATATATCGGAGAAAATAACACACATTACGAAAAACATTCACTCTCTCAGTTCAGATGGAGAGCATAATTTTAATTTATAGCAGAACTCCAGCGCCCCCAAGGGCCGCCAGGCAGAGCCCCATTAGGAGAGAAAGGGAAACCCATGAATCGATTTTCTCATAGTCATCATGGCTAGCGGTATTGCTCGTGCACGCGTGCGCACGACGGCGATATTTCTGACAGAATAGACAAACTGAATGAATTTAAATTCGTTTTTTAAACCACATTGTCTTTGGCGTTGATGCCGTTGCGTCTTAGACACCTTTTTGCTACTTAGACAGCGAGCGTCTGCATGCCCTTTCGGCCATATGTTTGTTCGGTTGATTAGCTTGTGTTAGGGCGTTTGTTTTCTTTGCACTCGTTTGCATGTCTGAACATTTCTCTGCAGTTCATTCAGCTGTTATTGTTTGACCAACCTGGTCCAGGAGCTCCGTTTTTATGTTTGGCTAACTGTAGATATTACGGTCAGAAGGACGGCGACCGTGACCGGTTGTGCCAGATGGCGGCCATACTCCAGC
>JAHPZR010036732.1:97500-100000 GCA_019787425.1 Platygyra sinensis
TGAACTCGCATCTCATTCATGAAGTGGAGTAGACACGTGTACTCCTAGTCGCTAAACGTGACAGAAACTGCGAGATAAACTCGAGCTATATGGTCCGTTTGGCCTGACGTAAACTTTTACATAACCCTATCCTTGCATACGGCAGCTGAGCCCGCAGTACGTGCGGCAGTCAAAACTCTTAGCGGTCCTATCTTAACTTTAATTTTTAATTTAATTTTTTATTTAACATAATTTACATAGCGCTAACTCCACTAATTGACCAAAGCGCTTTACAATATTAAAATAACGACACGATAATTATAATAGCCATTTTCTGTCCAGCAAACACAAATAAAGACAATGTAATTGGTGCTTTGGGCTCTTCTTATGGTTAACTTGAGAGTTCTGAGTTTAATTTTAGGAGGAACTACATATTTTGTTGAGAATAGCAGAACTATTATCTTACCTGGTGACACTCGACGAACTGCGAGCGAGGTGCCTGACTTTTGTGCCAAATTAGAAGCTTGGAGAGTCGAAATGTTTCATAATTTTTTATTTTGACAATCTGATATGGTTTTTGGAATTGTATGCAAATGCCTTTTCCTAAATATTTGATGCCGTTTCCAGTGAGAAGAGTTGCCCGACTTCGATGCTTTTCTCGTTCACTTACATTGAATTCAGGACAGTAAAGTTTTTGCCGCCTGCTGAATTCTGATTGGTCAATTCAAATTTTTGGCGAGGCAGCCGAATGCAAGGATTGCACTGGTTAAAACTTATTGAGGCCTGGTTCATGATAAAGTCACAAAACAGATAATTCAGGTAAGGACGTTCGCGCGAAAAATTTCCAGTCTTTTTCTAAATTTTTTTTACTGCAGTCAGATAATGTGCTACTTTTGTCAGAAACTCATAAAAATGGTGGGGGTTGGGGTAACCGATTCCCTTTTTCTTTTCTGGGAAACTACCCTGAGTTTGAAATATTGGCGCTCGTAATTCAGCATAGTCTACAGGGGTTTATCGACGGTGATTCAATGGTTGCAAACGATGTTGGTCATACTTCGTAGAAGTGGGTCTGTTGCGTAAATAGCTCCAAATTTTAGCCGAGCTCCGGTTGCCGAAGGCCGCCAAGCGGAGCCCCATACCCATTTAAGGAAACTAAAGGAAACCCATTAATTGATTTTCTCCGGTGTATCATGGCTAGCGGTATTGCTCGTGGGCGCGCACGACGACGGAGTCGCGCAATATGGCGGCCATACTCCAAATAATAGGTTGACAGAGATATGCAGCCTTGATTGAGTAGTGTGTCACGTGCGCCATGATGGCTGCCGCTTGTTGTTGTCGCTCTCGGTTTTTCAAGTTTTTGTGCTTTGTTGCTTTGTTCGCTGAGTGTCTTGGCACATGCAATTTAACCTACTCGTCTTTATTTGCCTTCACAAGCCCTTTTAGCGTCAGTAGAAAGCTATTTTCTGCTTCTTGCTACGGTCAAAATGTCGCTGCTGTGAGACGCTCGACAAAGTTACCGATCACCAAATGGTCAAAGCATGGTTCGACTATTGTTGCTCTGTCTGAAAGGGGTTTCATCAAGGATCTATCGATTGCAATGGACGTCACTACTAATCCTCGTCCTAATTATATTATTTACACGCCGACTGCCTTGCTTTGAACTTCAAGACCAAGCTTCTCTTACAGCCGACATAATTTATTTCAACTTCGCTCCTGTTGTCCGAAGATTTAAAGGAGCTGCGTCACGGTTAAACGGTTTGAAAAATTTAGCCTAAATTTTTCAATTTTGTTGTTTGTAATCCGTGTCAATCTTCTCCATCCTTCACCATCCTTGTTCCCTTATGGTTTATTATTATTTCTTTAGTGTTTTCCTATCTTTGTAAAGTATAATTTTCATGTTTCCTTCAATTTAAAGGTAATTTTGTCCGTAGTAGAAATAACCTTGACGTAGCCCCTTTAACTGGATTATTCTCTTATTCATTGTTTAAAATCCTTGGGAATTTATAGAGCTAGAGGATGTAGAACCGGTGCTAATTCTAGATTTAAATCTCGTCAACAACTTCACAAGATTCTAGTTCGCGTCACTGGCCGCTATTATTCATCAACGACCAGACGTACACGCCTTTGTGCCAAAGATACAAATTTGCATTTTATCTCTACTCATTCTTCTTCTTTACCTCGAATAATCCCCAAATGTATGGTCATAAATGCAAGATCTATTGTTAAAGCTGATGCCGCTTCTGCATTGTATACTGAATTGCACTTAAACAACTGTGATGTTTGCGTTATCTCCGAGACATGGCTTAAATCGAATCTTCCATCTCATCTCATTTGTCCAAAGGATTACTCAATCTTGCCAAAGGATAGAATCGATCGCCCAGGCGGTGGCGTTGCTATTATCTGCAGGAACGAATGTCTACTGGAACAATTAGATAGCAATTTTTCTAATATCTTTGATTGCTTGTGGGCCAAGATTATAACTCCCAACTGTACCTTTTATGTTGCCGCTGTTTACCATCCT
>JAHPZR010036732.1:105000-140000 GCA_019787425.1 Platygyra sinensis
GAACCGGCTTACCAAAAATGGAACGGCGAATTTCGGTCGGAATATTCAATCCCACCGAAATTTGTGGACTACCTCCAGAGGTGATCCCGAATATTCCAGTCAGAAGAAACCGAAACGGACCTCTGCATTTGAATTCGACCGAAATTTTCGGAATCTTTGGCATAATGAAAAAGCACCCTTTATTTCCATCTTTCACTCAGTGATGAGCGTCACGTTGCTGGGTAATCCAGCTGACCAGAAAACCATGACTGTGGTCTCAATTTGTAGCTAATGGCCTTTGTTGTCTTGATCCTGATCACATCAGTTTTCCTCCGTTATAATATTGTTACAAAGCATCCTTGTTGAACAAACCGGGTGCAAAGCAATTCGTTTCTTACGTCGTTAATTTTCCTCTTCAAATCTATGATTTGTCGCTCTGTATCAATGTCAACTGCTGGCATAATGCTGTTTGTTTCTAGAACCAAAGCGCTCGAAGTAAACGTTCGACGCAGTTGATCCCCAGACAGTAGAATTTTTTTCATCTCCAGCACCTGCAAATGTAGATATACAGATAAACAATAATACTACGAGTACGAACTAAGGTAGGTTGACAATCAGTGTCTTATATAGCAATCGATATTTGGAAAGACCCTCCATCTCCTTTACAAGATTCAAATGTGCATTTGCTTTTTCGAAGCAAATAAAACGTTTAATCGTATCTATAGCAAGTTTCTCTATCCGAGCGCCTATCTGTCACATCATCAGCGCGTAATCACGTGAGTGTCTAATTACAGGTGTCTAATTCGAACTTTTTGTAATTGCATACCTTTAACTGGATACCCACGTGATTTTCACGTCAATTTCGCGCGCTTTAATGGCTTCCTTCGCAATGCTTTCTACTTACGAAAAGCGCTACTGACGTTTTCGCTCAAAATAAATTCTCAAAAGACAATTTTTCATCCCCCAATTTGTTATAGATACAATTAATTAGTAGTTGGACTTCGTGTCTTTTCACAGTTGTGTGTTAGTTACCTTGCCTAAGACTAGAAGCGAGGCTGGAGGTGACTTTGCCTTGCAATTGATACCAACCTCCCTGCTTTTCTCATGTAAATGGCAACTAGTTAGCATAAGAACAACCTGATTTAAACAAAAAACAGTGAGGTCTTTATCAAAATAAGGTCACCTCCAGCCTCGCGCTTCGCGCAAGTCCGATTTTGAAATTACTATGGGGCAAGATAAGCCAGGAACTACGCAGCAAGACCAGTCTCGTGGCATTCAGGAGAGAGGTGCGTGCTCTCAGTGTGCCCGGCTTGCTGGACGGCACGTGTTGCTGCTGTGCATACTCATCATAGAGTGGCCCCTGCTGTCTGGCTGACTGGTGCATTGGGAGTGTGCACCCCTATCCTCTATTTAATGCCTCCAATTTACATTTTTAAGACTTTAACTTTCTGAACTTTGTAATTTATGTTTGACTGTTGTTTATATGTTTGTCCTATATTGTCTGCTTTGCTTTGTTTGTCTGTCTGTCTGTCTGTCTGTCTGTCTGACTGTCTGCCTGTTTTTGTTTTGTCTCTACTTGTTTGTCTTTGTTTATTACCCTGCTTGTCCTGTTTGCTTGCTTATAATAAATTTTATTTAATTATACAAATCATAATACTATTTTAGATATATAACTATGCATATTAATCAATTCTTTTTAACGATTTTTAAATATTTCTACGTATATTAGATTTCAATTTTATACTATATTTATTTTATTCATTTATAGTGTCCACAATTAGCTTGTAGCTAAATACCTCGACACTTAAATAAAGTTTGTGTATGTATCTATGTATGTCGCACTATTTTTCCCTGAACTGTACTCCACTCGGTCCAATTACTATTACTAATGATAAAAATAGCAATTTCCTCGATTTTTTGTTTAGAAAGCTTCTTTTTTCCCTCTGATTCGCTTACCAGGTTGTCAATCAATCAATCAATCAATCAATCAATCAATCAATCAATCAATCCATCAATCAATCAATTTTAATTTAAACTCGCACAAACATTAATTTCAATCACCATAGATTACCACCTAAATTACATGTAAGACTCTCTTCAATTTACGTCTCCTTTGTCAGTCTTTTAATGAAAATTTCCCCTTTCTTTCATGACTTGGCCATTCGTCTTTTCTCGGAAATTGTAATTTTTATGATAAATTGGTAATAAGACTTCGTGTCATCGAATTCGGTCTGCAAGCATATTCGTGATAAACAAATTTTGTTATTCACTCATATGATAACAGACCGAATTGGACTCCACTCCTACTATCATTACCTATACCATACCACAGAAAATGCAGTCAATCAGTATGCAGGAAAGCCGTTCTATATTCAACGGTATCACATCCAGTCTTTCGCCATGCGGTATGCCGCATTGATTGTTACTATATTTTCTATATATTACGGTATAAAATAGTTATGAAACGCTCTCTAGTAGTATATACCATGGAAAATCCTGCGGTGGGATATTCCATGGTATACCACTCGAGAGTCTCGAACGCGTTGCCGTTGCATAACTAGTACGTCTACTATGAGACCAAGAAAAGAAGCAATTTTATCCTACGCTAAACAGGGTTACATGAGGCCCGGTTCGTACGTCGTATTTCTGCCGTGCCTCGAATTCGATTCAATGAATTAAATTCAACAGAAATGCGACGCATGAACCAGGCCTAAATACATGTTGTAATGAATTTCCCCATTCGTAGTTTTCTGTTTATTCAAGTGCTGCCAATATAGACTGACTTAAATTGTTATTAAGATGGGCAAACAAGAAAACGAAAAAGTTAATTCTACCCCAGAAGGGCGAAGAGGATGATCGAGTGGGGGAAAATTACTGCCCAGAAAATTCCGGAAACAAACATTTCAAACCCAAGAAAATCCTTTGATTTCCACTGTCACATTAACTCTATAGTACCTCCCAAGGAATTGTCTCCAACTCGAAATGAAATTTTAACTTATAGAATCAATTTTTTGTTTGTTTGTGTGTACCATTTCTAGATGCAAAATTATTTAATTATTCTATTAATAATAATAATATTAAAAATCCCTTAAGTAATAGTTGGAAACGAGGAAGGAACTGTTATAAACAACTAAATCGAACTCTCTCAAATGCGGAGATAAGAATAAAACACAAAGACAATTCGGCATACAAACATTTGATTATTATTCTAATTATGCTGAGAAGATAGGACAGATACCTTTGGTATGAAGACAAGGCACAGGGTGATTGAAGTGCAAATAATAATACAAACAGATACAATGGAAAAGGAGGCGTCTGGCTGCTCCCGCATGGCTAAAGATATGGGCGCACCAATAACACACAGGATAAACACATTGTACACAGACATCCCAATGTACCTGCAAAACAAGGCTCAGATAGTCATTACACACTTTGTTTTGGTAATCATACGGTTTCGAGCTCAACTGGAATAAATTTGTGCGAGAAAAACCGTATGATATACTTATTAATAATACAAACAAGAAAAAATTCTCGTGGAGGAAGTGCCGGAAAAAGTTTTCTGAAGCCATTTTTCGCATTCGAGAAATGGAGAATATATTACACGGTGGTGAGAAGATATGAATTTTATGTTCGAGTGACAAGAACAAGATATTGCTCTTGTCACGAGAACATAAAATCCATATCTTCTCACCACCGTGTAATATTCTTTTTATTATAAAAACATACTGATGACGGCGTTTTTGATGATTTTCCGAAGATTTCCGACCACCTTCCGAAGATTTCCAAAGATTTTCCAAATTGTCCCGAAGACCAGACAAACGTTCCAGAACATTTTCCGAAAATTTCCGAAGACGTCCGAAGATTTCCGAAGATTGTCGAAGACTTTCGAGCAAGACTCGAAGATGTTTCGATGATACACCAACGAATTTAAGTACAATTTAAGAGACAAACCTGGTGTCAGTGAAATCAGCGATATCTTCACATGTGAGAATATCGTATTTTTACATGTGAAAATATATGGATTTTCTCAGTGGCAGAAATCCTAATAAAACAGTGTGTTTATATAATAATTTTTTATTTTCAAAGTTTCCGTACAAAATTTTTGTCATTGTTTTACATAATATCATTGGCTTATAAAAATTCTTTTTCTTTGGCCATCGTAGCTTAATGAGAAATAGCACACAAACTGCAGTTACAAACATGACAATAAAAGGAGACTCTTCTAATTCAAGAACTCAAACCGACCCTAAACGATAATGTAAGCAGCGAAAAGCTTTACCTCTATTAGTTTGCATCTTTTGTATGCAAATATTTTTTTTTTGTGCTCAGCTTTTGTCATTGTTATTGTTACTTAGTTACTTATCTAAAATTTAAACTTAGTTGCTACTTGTATTACTAACGGTCACTTCTGAAGATGTATGTAGAAACATACGAAACGTCAAGTTAAAGTTAAATAATTTTGTTTTCCAACATGCGTTTTATTGTCATGTTTGTAACTGCAGTTTGTGTGCTATTTCTCATCATTGGCTTACAAAATTTCTCATTGTCTTTCCGCCAATCATAATCCAGAATTATGTATTAGTTGCACTGCTGTTCTGACACTTAAACTGCACTGCTCTCAGCCAGAATCGAGTCATTTTTCATGTGTATTATTAAAAACCCAATAACGCGACAAGATTTATAAGTTTCTTTCAAAAGTTTATTGCATACAACTGTGGGGAACATTTTACCGGCCTAACTTTTGCTCAGTTCCGACGTCTTTAGTGACCACGTGTTGGAGCGCTCTAGTGTATGTTACTTAGGCCCCGTGAACTCTACTCTGAAGGAATTTGAAAACGAGGTTTCACTCTTGATTCGAAAACGCATCAAATGTTTTCCGTCCACACTCCGCCGGACGAATTAAAACACGCAACAAGCACCGATCAATTTGGATTTGTGTTTAAGTAAAACTTGGTCATGCAAATCACGTGATTATCGTCATCGTTTTCGAACAGATGATGATGATGATGTTTTCCGTCCATACAAAAACAAAAAGGCGGCGTTTTCAAATTTTCCCGCTTTGAAGAGCGTTTACGAAAAGCTCCGATTGGGTGACGGATTCTTGAGTTTGGACTGTAGGCCTAACCGTAAATATAAAGCTCCATTTTCTTTTGATTTCTACTGCGTATAAATGTGGACGAGGCCCTAGTGGTGCACGAGTCTTGGATAAGATTATGCCCATGTAGTGAGCTTATAATTAAGATAGCGACAAGGGCAATGTTTCGCAGGTCAACCGACTTCTTGAAAGAGGGAAAATGTCGACGAAAAATCAAATTTCAATTTTCATTTTGCAATGCTGACAGATGAGTTACTGGTTCCACTACTGACACTGTGGAAGCTATCGGCGCTTTCCATTCGATGAAACATTCCGCTTTGAATTTTCAGAAATTTTCCTTGACGAATCAGGAACGCCATTTTCTGGAATTTCTGGAAAAGTGGACAACCCTGCCAGGTAGATCCAAATTTTCGGAATTTTCTTACTGGGAACAAACGTTCCATTTGACTTTTCTCCAGGAGTACAAGGAATTTTCAGTTGAACGGTTCGCTTCTCAAAAATTCAAAACTTTGCGGACGTTTTGGAAACTCACCCGGGAAATTTTGGTACTATTTATCCCCGTTTCGAAATCAAAGTTCAGAATATTTGGCTGAATGGGAAGCGCCCTATTTGTTTGTGTACAATGTTCCTTCGCTGCATGGTCAAAGAAGGCAAAGAAAGTGCAGCTGTATTCGCCGGTAGAGCTTTCCTGTTCGGCCTTACAATTGCAAGTTTCCATCGCCAACAAACAGTAAACTAACAACTTATCATCTGAGCTACATAAATGATAACAGATGATGGCAATTTCACCATCACTCATTTATCAAATGATGATATACGTACGTTCTTGCTACGTTATCACATACTTGGAATCGTTAAGCGCAGGTATTGTAACATTTCTCGTTTCCCAGGCTAAAAACGCTCCAAACAACAATAGCAGTCCTTTGTAACCACACAGTATTCCGAGCCAGCGGTATGTCTCCTTAGACTCGCACAGCTCCAGTTGCGTTACAAGTTGGACATCTAAATCAGAGTCTAAAGACTGAGACAGTGCAAAAAGGTTATTCAACATTTAACGGAATTATTCTGCGCGAAAATTAAGCGATTTTCTTGTATAAGTAACTTACCAGCGAATAAACCGGAAAGTTTGAAAGGAAACTGTTTTTGCTGCGTTGGTAGGCAAATGAAACTCTTGCCTATCAACGTAACTAGCGATAACCTTTCGACGAAGAAAAAGATCTCATGTCCATGATTGTTATTAGAGAAGTGTTCAATTGAGTGCATGTCGTACACTAACACCAAGCCCAAAGTGATAATTATTCAATCGCAAAGAACAGAGACAATACAGTGGAGCAGTCAAAACTCGAAGTTATTACATGTACCTTACGTGAAGCGCAGAAAACATATGCAAGCGAGTAACGACTGATTTTGGTTTTACTTTTGTTGGATAAAAAAGTGACACGACATTTTAAAGCCAATCTTGTTGCGTAGCGATGAGAACCTAATTTAGTTTTGACACTCCATGAAAACCCTGCTAATGGTCTCACCTCTTGTGGAAACTCTCTCACAGTCCTTGTCATGGGATCTGTGACCTGCCATACTGTAAGGTAAATGATGTCAACTATGACAAGCACACAGACTACAGCGAACAAATGACGATCCTTTATGACCTGAAGAAAAGATCATGTCAACTTATCAACTCAGAGTAACTAAAAACCGCTAGGACAATCGGAATTTTAAAAAAACTCGAACTATTTTTAAATATTCTTGTTCTTCGGCCATTTCAACCTTTAGTTAGAAAGAAAAGAAAACAAACGGCGGTTACAAACAGTTTGTAACAGTTATAACCGTTCACTTCTGAAGATGTATGTTGTAGCATACGAAACGTCAAGTCATACAGAAATTTTTTATTAGACCATCCGTTGTCTATGGATAATGTTTGTAACCGCCGTTTGTTTTCTTTTCCTTTAAAGTTGAACTATTTTTGTCAAAATATCACAGTTGATATATCGTCTGAGCTCACGTTTTGGACAAACAAGAGTGGTTGCTAACTAGCGTTGCATAGCTTCAGTTGAGTATTCCAACAAAACAACGTGCAACTTTCTTCATACAGGCATGTTTGTGTCTCACTGCAGAACTGCAGGCATTTTTGAGAAGCGTCTCTTTCCTTACCGCCTTCAATGATGAACAGACAACCCCCGACTATTAAAGGTTTTTAAGTGGATCCTCGCCTTATATTACGGTCATCTCATTTATTTCGGCTGCTTTTTTATGGCCCGGCGAAACACCAATACAATTTTTTTTTATACAAGGAAACCCGGTTAACGTGGCCACCTTACTACAACGATAGCTTTATAACATTGTTAATATTTCATACGCTGATTCAAGTTGAAATCTTTTCAGTTTAAAATTATTCCTGCATTGTTAAACAACAGTTTTTTACAAGTGCAATTGTGATATGTCTGTCAAAACGTCACTCAATTTAGCCCAATCTTGAGGTGTGATACTTTCTTGGTATAATACTGCCACCACGTTAATACGGCAGAATTTTCATGGCCCGTTGGTCACCGTATTATAACGGTTTTAACTGTACTTATTAATTGCACTGTCCACGAAAACTGAAGACTAAACGTTGTTATGACTCGAGTACAGGAGGGAGGGGGTGACTCTATTGTTTTCGATTATCTGTCAGAGACCGACTCATCACTGCCAGTGTGACGTCACAGCAACAAGTCGAAGCTTCGCTCGGCTTGCCCAGACTTGGTGTCGGGACTCCATTAAATTCAAACAAAAAGAGGATAATACAAGCTATTATTGCGCTATTATTCACTAATTTGGCATAAGTGTGCAAGCTTTGTAGTGGATATTGTGTGTGAGTACAACTTTTTGCTCTTTTGTGTGCGTTTTTGGTCCAAATTTTATTGAAAACAAATCGGGCCAAGTGGGGTTACCGCCATCTTGACTTCCGGTCAGGTAAAGGTCACCCAAAACACTCGCCATTTTCTCTTCAAGTTTTCAACAGAAGTAACTCATAATAGAAGGTTTTTGTTCCTTTTTGATATAACTTTCTAGCCATTGTTAGCTTTTCTCAATGTAATGAGCCATTTTGCTCAACAATCCTTTTGAGTGCGAGGGTGTACATGTCGGTTTTTTTCCCCGCATGTTAAACTTTGTTGGATTGGTGAAAGGTCAAGAGTGTCTATGTTTACCAGCTGTTAGCTGGTTAAATGCTTGTGTTTTTAAATTTTCTGGGGTAGATGACTGCCTGTGTGGGCTCCAGAAGGGCTAAACTTCAGAATACCCGGCCACGATTGCGTGACATAAAATGCCTGCTCCCGTAGTCCCGCAGTAAATAAATATTTGCATATGGAAACAAAAGAGAAAAACTTTATGTATACACGAAAGAAGCGTGCTACACATGAATATACCTCGTCCTAAAATGCATCAGCCGAAACAAGCGTGCTATACACGGAAAGACCTCGTTCTATAATCCATGAGCCGAAACCTGGAGTTTTAATATTCATTTTCTCCACTGCGGGACTGCGGGATCGCGGGAGCAATAGTTTTATTCATCTAAATTTCCCTATTATTCGACTTCGGAACTGCCGGAGCAAGCGTTAAATGTCAATAGCAGTAGCTTTACTCGCCTTACGTTCATCAATTCATAAAATATATTTTTGTTTCCCTTTAATGATTACAACACCACTGCGAGACTACGGGAGCAAGCGCTCAATGTCATGTAATCAAGGCCGGGTATTCTGAAGTCACTTCCCCAAATGCCATTCCATTTCCTTTGAAGGGATTGTTGAGACGAACCATAAGCACTGAGGGCTTAATTCTCAGCACAGAGCAAACTTAATATACCATGTACCAAACCTCCTATTCTAGGAGCAGGACATTTCCGCATTTCTGCGTGGGCTCCGGTAAAACGTTGTCAATCCATTAAACTTTGTCGACGTGTCAGCCACTTGTTAGCATGTTTTTACTCAAAATATGAGGCTTTCGAATACCTTATTCAACCGAAAATCACTGCAAAGAGGTTTTTCATATATTTTGAATCCTGGCTAACATTGAGCAAAGTAATGGAATCATCAAAAAGTTAGAAATTTCCACATATCTTTCAGTTAACGAACCAAAAAATTTGGCCGCCTTATGGAAAATCACCGATGTATGACGTGACGCCACACTGGTAGTTATGACGAAACCACTGATTTGCATGGAGACGCCCCCTCCCTCCTGCTCAAGTACTTGTAGCCATTGTTGAACGGATAATAAAATACCGAAAAATTTACCAGTCCTTCAACAAAGATTTGTCAATAAAACACTTATTCTTCAAATTTACACCTTCACTTTTCTTATGATTTTCAAGTTTTACCTTTCGTTTCAATATTTTGTTGGTAAAAATCAGGTGAACTCGCCAGGTTTTGGAAAACATGGCGCCATACGCTAAACTGAAGCCCAGTGACAGAGTCCAGGCCCTGCTCTGAAAAAGAGAGAGAGAGAGGAAAGGAGACTAAAAAGTAATACGAGTAACATTAGAGGCTTGAAGCAAATAATGATTCATGACAGGAAATCAACTCCAGAAGACTGCAATAACTAACAGAGAACTTAATAGCAAGAGTTGTATCTTGTTTGTGATCCTAAACGCCCAATCATTTAATTTTGTACTGAAAAGTTCTTGAATAAGTAAATAAGGCCTCTGTTATTTTGACCCTGAATCACCAAAATCCAATGGTTGGGTATGTATCTAAAGTCGCGTTGATTACCATGCTAAAGATACTTGAGGCTTGCTTTCTCAGTTCCTCTGTCAACCAGTATATGTAAATTTACATTGGGAAATTGTCGGAACGACTAATCTTTAATGAAAAGAATTAATCTATTCAGCGATCGAGTATCAATATTCCAAAGTACTTACTAAAATTGGCATTAAGCGTCAGGCGATAACTCAATTGTATTTGTGCATTTTTAGGGCTAATTCCACTCTTGCTCGGTGTCTTCCCACCATGTTTACTTAGGAAGAGCTAGGAACTTGAGTAGCTGGCCAAAAGTGATCGGATAGCAACGGAAATCCTCAGGCGAAAGGTCGAGGAAGATTAACTCACAACACTCAGTCCAAAACGAAGTTCGTTAATCAGACCGCTCGTGATTTTTCTCGCACGCTAGTCGATTAATTACCGTGACAGTGACCAACTCGAAAGCGCAGATTTTGCTTAACTCATCACCTGTGTAATTTCCTCTGTTGTTTTATATCTTTACTTTTGTATTGTAGTTCTGTCTGGAAATATTTGTAAACAGTGCGAAAAAAAGAAAAACTAAAACTGAAACTGAGGGAACAGCCCGAGTCAACTTTCAGGCACAAGATTCATTTTAGTAGTATATCTATTCGGAGTTGTTAAAAAATTTACAGACACTTTGAAAATGCTAGGCTATTCTCTATTTACAGAATACTTGATATCCGATCGACTCGTGATAGAGTAACGTAGCCGATATGAGAATGGCATTCATGATAGAACGCCAAGTCTAGATCTAGTGCCCCATATTAGATTATGAATAGAAGTGGGTATGTTTCAGATTTACCGCGCACACTGTCTCGTAACCACTAGAAATGAATCCACCATCCAATCCAAACAGGAACACTGAGATATAACTTAACGTGCATCCCAGCAGCACAGAGTTGTTCAGATTAGGACTGGACATCTTGATGAACCTTGTAAGGAAAACAAACGTAATGTTATTGTGATTGATCTGCTATATATGGGAAAAAAGCATGACTTGAAATTTGATTTGTGATGCTAGAGTGGTTTTGGTTTTGCAACGGTTTGAGATTGGTTGAGAAGTTTAATCGGACCCGGGTGGGTAAGTAATGTTTGGTATTCGTTTTAAGACACTCAGTTGAAAGCCGCTCTTTGAATAAAAGTTGCTGCAGTTTGTAAATTTCTAGAGAATCACTCTAGCCATGTCACAGAGAATACAGACAATCCAATTAGCCATTTTACGATAACTGCAGACGTTGCCTGACTTTTACTGTCAATAAGCGGACAGATGCATGAATTAATAATTTATGCGATGCGCCAACTAGTGAGAGCGGACAAGTTGACAATTTGTCATCGTAAAAAACAAATTGATGTCAGTTTTTAATGCGTCTGTACAGTTATTGACAATGAATTTCGTCATAACATTGTCAAAGTAGTCTGCGGATCCACAGCTACTTTGACAACGTCATGACAAAATTCATGATCAATAATGGGACAGACGCATGAGAAACTGACGTCAATTTGTTAAATCGAAACTTGAAGTAAATACATGTTTCTGATGCGTGGCGCGGTAAAACGAGTGCCAGAAAATCACAATTGGTTTCTATTTTCTTTCTTATTGGATGAAAAAGTGGCGCGAGTCTATTTTTAAGCCAATCGTGGAGCGGAAACCACTCTATTAAATCGAGTTTCAACTCATTAGGGACATTACGACACACGCCAAGAACTTGAAGCATTTTATAGGAAACTGTGTCAAGTGAAAATGCGGATGAGAACTTAAGTACGGTTACAATAAAACCACATGAATCAGTTTTTTTCAGGCTACGAAAAACACGTTTCAAACTTTTCAAAACATCAAAGTCTTCATATGTTCACTGCAGCCTGGATCTAAAAATCTGGACTATCGAACGCATCCAAATCATCTCGTGTTTGTGCATTTATTTCTGAGACGGGAAAATTACACACAAAACAAAACAGGTTTGATTTATCAGGAAAGCCATAATTATGATCGACGAGTACACCAGAGTTTACAAGCACTACATCATACCTGACATTCCGCTTAGCGATGTTGAACCACAGGAAAAATAAAGAGATAAGTATAGCAAGTGACGTCACCACAGCCATGAATATAAACAGCGGAAGAGATACCGACATAAGCTCGTAAACCACTTTGGTCCTGTCTGGAGGAGGTGAACCACCTGTTAGGACGTTAAATAAGTCACTCAGTGGGACATCAGAGAAGTCACTTGAAACATGCAGTCTGTTGTCAAGCCTCTCTTGGTAAAGCCTAAAATCCCTACTAAACATTCAGTCTCTTAGCCAGGTGGGAACGAGGCAACAATGCTCTCAGAGCATGCACATTTTCTGATCGGCCGGGTTTACTCAGGGGGGTCTACACAGACTACGCCTTCTTATACTTTACTTTAATAAACGGAACACTATAAACAATGGAAAAAAAAAAGCCAAACTACCAAAGACTAGATTTTACGCGCCAAAGTGTTAATTTTTAGTTGCCTCAATTATTAATTTATTGCCTTTAAATTTAAGAAAAATAAATTCTAGACTCTTATTTAGGAAAGCCTTGGAAGATTATTACCTGTAATTTCTACTGTGGTCTTAAACGATTTTTAACATGGTGTATATGTATCTTATTTTATATATCTTGATATTTCTTATTCCTTAGTTTTTAATTCTTAGTAAACAGGACCCGGCGTTGATAACAGTACTCTGTCCTAAAGTGTTATCCTGGAAAAATGTTCGATTACTATTTAAATTTATTATTATTATATAGCAGTATTGTACTTCTAGATGCTCAGCTTGCTAAAGAACGCAGGGCGTATTAACGTAACCTATGTCAATAGGCTAGTTTCGAATTGTGCAGCAACAAAAGAACAGAGTCGAGGTTCAGGGGAGTAATTTGCATTTTCCTTTGTTTTGAACAATACAAAATGCTAATTATTCCCCTGAACCTCTACTCTGTTCTTTTGTTTCTGCACAATTCGAAACTAGCCTATTCAGGGATCAACTTTCGATTCTATAATATATATACTAAGTGCAAAAAAGTGGAAACCTAATAAAATTAATTAAACCGGCTCGCATGCCTGAAAAGACAAACTTAAAAACGACGTCCTAACTTTTGCTAGAAAGACTGGCAACTGGTTACTATCGACTTCGCTAACTATCTACAGTCCGTCGTAAAGTCAATTACGCAACAACCTTGAATGTCCGAGCGATGTGGAGCGTATATGAAATGACCAATCTCTGCATTACCCTTAAGATTTCTCTGCACCTTAAGAACCTAGGAGCACCCTGAGTGACCTTTCCATGTCCACTCTCCAGCCTCAAAGCAAATCTATGATCACATTGTATTGGTTGATCTTATAACCCTTGTACTGTGCTTTCAGCTCCCATCGAAGCGGTACATACTTGAGTGTTTTCTCTCCATCTTTCTTGCCACGATTCTCGACTCACGGAAAGCTCATCTCGATGGTACTCACTATCTTTTCCCGATGGTTGACTATCCTCGCATCCACCCGGTTTGCCCTCACCTCGTTATGCTCTGTGATCGGGAATATCCAAAACGCTTCCAAATCTTGAGGTTCATACATTGGCTTGGGTTGTGTCTTGGAGTAGCACGAGGGGGACCTCGTCACTCAGCTTAAGGTCTCGTAAAAGCTCAAAGTTCAACACCAATAAGGCCGCATTATGGTTTTTCAAGGTATTTACTTTGGGCCAGCGCAGAACATCCCGCGAACACATGTGCCATACTCTCTGTACCTTTGCCACACAACCATCAAGTGGTGTCATTTGCAGGGGTGGTACCGATCGTATGATAGGAGTATACCTTTGTTGATAGCATCTGCTTCTAGAGCTCTATCATACCCGCGAGCATATCAGTCGGCGCGCGCTGCCAGGTCGTCATTGGGCCCTCATCATCCCATGTGGAAGATAACAGATTTCCTTGCCACCTCTCTCCTCGGGTTTTTTCGGCGTACTGACCTCTAACTCTCTGCTTTAGCTTATCCTTGATCTTCTCCTTCGGCACTTCTTTGCACTCCTCATCATACAACTTCGGGTCGGGGTACGAGAGGTTCAGAGAGACACCCAGCCCTTCAGAAAATTTCGCTGCCTCATTCACAAGGACATGACCTGTGCGCTTGAACAACAGCTTGTCCTTCAAAAGCACACACTACGCCCATGGTAGGATTTTCATTTCCGTATAACTTAACAGCTGACTTGATTTTAGTCTTTTTGTATTCAGCTATCACTGACTAAACAGCAGCCCCCCCCCCCCCCCCCCCACGCAGATGATTTTACGAGATTTCCTGTCGATCTTACGAAGGTCAGTTACACACCATTACTGTGAAAACATGGGAGATGGCAACACCAACATGTTGTTTGGTAGCCGTGACTTTGATCTTATCCGAGAGGTGACTAGACCAAATGACTGATAACCTCTGTAGGTAAGCACGAGCTGCAATGTGTAGAGCTAGTTTCTCCTCCTGTAGTAGGCACTCCGGAATGCCCGGGAAGCGATACTGCTCATCTTTTTTCAAACAGTTGATGGTGGCCTGACCATCAGTGAGGCCATTAGAGGTCTCAGACACTACTCCGCGCCGTGCGTGCAAGACATTGCACTTTTTTGGGTGCTACTGAAGTCCCACATTTTCCATTCCTGTTTTCGCCATCTTCAGCACCCTGTTCAGCTTTCCTTCAGACGCCGCGAACACCTTAAGATCATCGACGTAGAGGAGATTGGTGACCTCGGACGCAATAGACTTTTGAAAGCCTATACTCTTCAGCGAGCTTAACTTCCACGCAACAGGGTTTAATACATAAATTAACAGGCGCGGATACAGCGCATCCCCTTGTGGGAGGCCTCAGTTAAAACGAAGGGATGGTGACAGTTCGTTTCCCTTCCCTTCATTATTATTATTATTATTATTATTGTTATTATTGTTTGTTGTTGTTGTTATTATTATTATTATTATTATTATTATTATTATCATTAATTAGGCTCTGCATCATTCTGAATTGGATATTAAAGACATTAAGACGACGTTTGGAACTGAGATATCATATGACTGTCAAACAGGTTTTTGTTAAGTTAAAAATGCTGTTGTCGATCAACACTTCCTCTAATTGAAGGCGGTTTAATAAGAAGAGGACGTAAAAACTGAAATATGTAAAACCAAATTCCTTTACACGTCAGATACTTCAAAATACTATCGAAAACCCCTAACCAGAAGAGAATTACTTAGGTGGCATCACAGTTAAACGACCTTCTCAACACCAAATTACCTTTCCATGTTATAGCTTCATAACCTGACCAGGTTATCGTACCCTCGCTTAAACGATACAGTCCAACTGTTACCTGTTTCCCTTCTGCGAACGAAGAAAAAGAAGCTTGATATCATTGCAGGTGCCAACTAGGATAAAAGAACAATTAAAATACCCCCCTTAAAGGGCTCTGTTCGGGACACACTCAGCTGTGGCTAGCATACCTGGACACTAGTTTTCTCACTTTGAAAAAAGTTCACCCCAACCTAAAATGTAAGGTTCATTTAGAAATCCACTTTAATTTTGCAATGTTTTGCTTGATTTTCAATCGTTCACTGAAAACCAGCTTTTGAGTGTCCTTTTGTTCACCAGTCTTGATGATTATATTTTTAGCACATCTGGTTAAAACAGTATGGTCGCGTCTCTGTTGTATGCAAGTTAGCTATGTAATGGTATCTATGCGAATGTGCACGCAGCTGACTGTCCCTTTAAAATCGTGACCGAATTTAGAAACGACGAGTGCCGAAGCCGCAACCTTCTAGAGTGGTCCGGCCCATACTTCCACACAAAATGTTTTCGATGCCAAAAGAACACCTCGTGCTGCTTGGCAACACCGTTACAAAAAAGGAACGACAATTAGGGTTCAAATGATTATTGAAGGCAGCATGGGTAGTTTGCTCTTCTAGTTTGGTCCCTGGCGTAGATCATACGAGGTATTCAAGCTGTGACCGAAAGTGACACAAACAGATATTTTAACCTTTCATTTGAACAATCTGCGTATCTCCAGCTCTGTTTCCTTGCTGTTGAAACCAACAGGGCCCTAGAGAAGAGAAGTTCACTATCAAACTAAAGTTTACATCTCCGTCAGAAGTGATTTTTTGCATTCAGTTTTTAAGGCACAGTTCGACCCATGCAGTTCAGCCCTGTCGAGCTTAGCTGCAATTAGCTTCGACAGCAGCATGTCAGAAACACGACTCTGATTCAGACATTGTGCAGAGTTGTTACCAATTCAGGATTTTACTAAAGCCACGCAGATTCAACCTAGTAACTTCCCGCGAGAACTCAATCCCCAGAAAACATCAACATAATTTATGAACTTTGTTTGGCGCGGCAGAAACACGCACGTTTGAATCGCTGTCGTGCCAGTTTCATGTAGCCGTAGAACATGTCGAACTACAGTTGTCGCCAAACTTAACTCACTGAAAAGTTAAATTGAGACTCCGGCTTCTGCCTTGCTTTTGTCGGACTTCATTTTTAACTTAGTTCGCACGGCAGAAGCACGACATCTGAACTGGACCTCGGAGATCTGTATGCTTTAGGACGGTGCAGTGAAATGAACTATAAAAGCTCCTTACAGCAAATGGCGACAGGCTTCGTGCACTAGTACTGGAACTTCCAATAAACTCTTATTCGAAGCTCCACCCTAATCCTCCACTGATTGTTGAAATATACCAAGACTATGGTAGTCTCTTGTAAAGACTTAAATTGGAACTTTCGATAGTGGCCCTGGCTATGTGTATGTATTTAAGGTAAATTTGATGTAAATCTTTATTTAAACGGGCGAGGGGGCGAGGGGGCGAGGGCGAGGGGGCGAGGAGGGGAGGAGGGGGCGAGGAGGGGAGGAGGGGAGGAGGGGAGGAGGGGAGGAGGGGAGGAGGGGAGGAGGGGAGGCAGGGGAGGGGGAGGAGGGATGAGGGAGGAGGGGAGGAGGGAGGGGGAGGAGGGGAGTAGGGAGGAGGGTAGGGGGAGGAGGGGAGGAGGGAGGGGCGGATGGAGGGGAGGAAGTGGGAGGAGGGGCAGGAGGGGGGAGGCAGGAGGGCAGGAGGGCAGGAGGGCAGGAGGCAGGAGGGCAGGAGGGGAGGAGGGCAGGAGGGCAGAGGCAGGAGGGCAGGAGGGCAGGAGGGCAGGAGGGCAGGAGGGCAGCCCTGGCGTTGAGTGAAAAGACATTGCCCATGGCGTTGAGTGAAAAGACATTGAAGAGTCTAAGGCAAGTTCACTTAATGTTTTGTACATAATTAAACTTTTCTGTTTTTTTACGACGAAGAGACAGCTTCTCCCCCTTAAATCGCTAGGAGGAGGTTGGAGCTCGTATCAGAAGTAAATTGTCCAAGGGTGGTGCACTATTAAGATTTGACTTAATGATTTCTTTAGCTCACCGTCACTCCTGAAAAGTTGGTCTCCCTCAGAGCTTCAGTAAGGAATGCAGATAGGGTCTTGTCACCGTATGGCACTTTATCTAAACGTGTGTTAGGGGCCATTTTACTGATGGTTCGATTCAATGCCAGGGTCATGGCCCATACTGCGTCATATGCGTAACCACAGTGAACATCACGTAACTTTGGGAGACTCTCGAATCGTATTCTGCAAAGAAGTCCTTTACTGTCTAAGAGAAAGGAGTCATGGTCAGGGATATATGTTGCAGATCTCTGGACAGAAGCTTATCACCTAGAAGCGATTAACCCTGGTTCAATGCTGCCGATTATTCCGAACCAATCAAATTTAACTTCCTAATATGGAGCAAGGGCTCTCACGCGGATATGTCATATTCGCGCGGACTACACGCGGACTCACGCGGACTTCACGTAACTCAGGGCGCAGTAATGGCGGACACGAGTTGATTGTCGTTTCTGGACCGATATTTGCACTCATCGTGAGAATCAAACGAACCTTTCCTAGGAGCTGCTAATGTGATATCTAGGCCAGTTAGGTATTCTTGCAGACATTTTTCACTGTATACATGTAGATGCTATCATTAAATACCAGCAAAAAAAAAAAAACAAACAAATAAGGAAAAAATGAAATACCTGTACTTAAGTTAAAAGAGGGATAGAAATTTCCTCTGTTTTATCAAAAAGAAGCCACTTGTGGAAGTAAAGCTATATACAGCAACCAATGCGATAGTTATCAGTTTTCTCACAATAAGCTTTCTGGATATCACTTCTCTTTGTTCCCTTTTTTGTAGGTTTCTGTTCTTAAGCCCCACTGTTTGAATAAAAGCAAATCATATAATTTCCAGCCCCACAAGAAGGTGCATAAATTATAAAAATACTAATAAATAATTTAAATCTCAGTCATTTTCAAGACCTGTGTTATTTTTGGAGTCAACACAAAGGTCAAGTTGCTATTCAGATTGGCAATTATTTTCAACACCTTGAATTGCTACTATTTTTCTTTGCCACATTCAATTTCCCCAATGAAAATTATGGACACACCAAAAATGCAATACATTTATTTTAATTTGGTTATAACTTTCCTCAGCACAATCGTGATCATCTCTTTGCCTGCCTATTACACACTTACACAGAATAACAATTTGAAGGTGATAAAAATTCTAGCATTTTCCCAAAAGCATGGATCTGTGGTAGCCCTGGAGACAATTGACAACTTGAAACCGAAGTATTTGGTGAGTAAGAAACAACTAGTACTCTGAAAACGTAAGTACATCAACAGCATCAAGTAAACTATATGACTATAAAGCTCAAGAAAATGACATATTTGATAAACAAAAGGTTTGATACTGACCTTGACGACATGATGGCTTGTTACCAAACAAGTTGTAGCTCGTTTGGTTTACCAACTCCGAAAAAACTTTCGAGAATGACTCGAGAAAGGGAATAAATTCTTGCTTCAAAATGAACAATTATTTCCATGACTTACAACCAGGCAGACTTTTTCAATTTTCCCGTCCTCCGTAACATCCATTGCTGCGATCTGCTTCGCAATGATGTTCCTAACGTCGAATCTAACATTTTTGCTTTGCCGTTTCTCCTAACTTCTATGACCTGCTGCAAACTGTACCGCTTACTACATTCCAGATCTAACACGAAACCGGCATCGTCGGACCGTAAAATATCACCATCTTTGCAGCTGACGTGAGCTAACTTCCTAGCTTTCCAACTTTTTAATACCTCCCGTGCATATTCATATACCACCTAACCCGAAGGACCGCGTATTTGTCCGGAGAGAACTTAATCTTTTCACTAAATAAATCAACAAATCTCTCACTTGACCTTTTTATTGCGGACGTCGAGAGACTGCTACAAAATTTTATCCATTCAAACTCCCTGTCACAAGAATCCAGATAAACCTTGGAGGCTCCTGCCAACTCACCAGAAACTCTTTCAGGCAACACTTCGTTTCTCAATGCTTTTCCCGACACACAAATCTTTCTTATTTTCGTGACCGACAGCTTCTTCATTTGAGACGCCATTTTGAACAGGTTTGTTTGCAAGAAATTCACGCGAGGAGTTAGCGAAGAGCGCGCTTTCAGAGTTTCCTTATATGGGCAAAAATTGGAAGGTGATTTCATTGGTCGGAATAATCCGCAGCATGGTTTCAAACCTATAGGGGAAGTTAAACGCATCTAGGTGATAAGCTTCTGCTTTGGATGAGAAATATGTTCCTTTTTTGGTCAGGCAAAACCCAACGCTTTCTGAGATAGTGGACTGATTTCAAGCAGGTAAATTTTCAAGATATGGATCTCATTTGTCACGTCAGCTCATACCCTTATGGGAAGGTTTGTAGATCTTTAAATCTTCTAAATCTTCAATGGACCAATCCCACAATTGAGTTGGCAATTGACACCAATAAAACGTTTTCGCGTGACGTCACCGCAGCCATACTGGTGTCCATCTTTTCTTGTGTGACGCTTTCTTTTGTTCCAATTAAATTTGCATGGCTGCTCGCCACGTAAGTGAAAACATTCTACCAGCTCGAGATTTTTACTTTTGTTTCGCAAAGTGTACAAAAAAGACCGATTTTAAAAGCTAAGCTTTTAAGGTGGTCCCTGAGAAAGACTTTTTTCAATCAATAAGTTCTGACATAACAAACGATTGCTCCATCAGTGAAATACCTTTCCATAAACTGTTTTAGTGTTCAGTCCAGTATTCCAGAGGTAGTCGGTTGCTAAGTAACCATCCATCGCTTCAGCCAACTCCTGGAATGAACACGTGATACTGGGATCGTTGACTAGCCACCATTCCCTCTCCATATATCCAAGGAAGAATCCACACATACTTTGCACCAAACATGCGTAGTTTGTAGGCCTATATAAACAGCAAAGATAGTAAAATACGTCTGCGAGAGCATTGTGCTCGCTATATAAATGCCTACTAAGGTATAGTTTTCGCTCCTAAGTCAGGTTTACCCCAGTTTTTAGTAGCAAATAGGTAGACCCAACACGGGGTTAGCTCCAGCAACAATTCGACTCATTTATACACATTGGTGAAGAGAGGCAATATCTGAACGGGAACAGTTTCGATATATTAAATTTCAGCCTAAAACAATAGACCTCCTTACCAGGCTCTGAAGAATAACTACAGAGTTTGTGGGGTTTAGGCCTCAGAACCTTGTTCTGAGGTCTATTGTGTTAGGCTGAATTTCAATTCATGGAAACTGGTCTATTGAATTTATACATTAAACACGAAAGACCAGGTGTGAACACATTTCCAGACACCGAGAAGAGTATCTTTGACGAAATTCGAGGTGTTTGAACATGTGGTCAAGGACTGCCTTGACTGTGTGATATATCTTCTCAATCGCAACTAAGACTATGGTAAAAACGGAGAAATAAAATCTTAAACATTTATTCTAATTAAAAGATCATATATCTAAACATCGTCAACGTCATCACCTTGCATACGGCAGCTGCGCCCGCAGTACGAGCGGCAGTCAAAAGTTAGCTGTCCTACCGAAACGACACGATAATAGCCTTTCTCTTCGCAATTAACAAAACTAAAGACAGTGAGTAACTTGCTGTGGCCTCTACTAGTAGTTAACTTGAGAATTCCGGGTTTAATTTGACGAGGAAAAGCATATTTTGTTCAAAATAACACAACTATTGGCCTACCTGACGACACTCGACGAACTACGAGCGAGGTGCCATGCCGAACGCCGGCGGTCCATTTTTGGCGCCAAATTAACAGTTTGGAGGCACAAAAGTTTTCATATTTTTCACTTTTTACAATCGGATATGGTTTTTGAAATTGCAAGTCCCTTTTTGTGCATATTTAATGCCATTTCCAGTGAGAAAAGAGGCTTGATTTCAGTGCCTTTCCTGACTTGTTAACTTGACGTCAGGACACTAAAATTTTTCCCGCCCGCTGAATGCTGATTGGTCAATTCAAATTTCCCGCGCGCCAGCCGTATGCAAGGCATTTGTTAAAGGCGCTACGTCACGGTTGAACGGTTTGAAAAGTTTAGCCTAAATTTTTCAATTTCGTTTTTTGTAATCCGTGTCAATCCTTTCCATCCTTAACCATCCTTGTTCTTTTATGGTTTATTATTATCTCTTTAATGTTTTTCTAACTTCTAAAGTCTTATTTTCAGGTTTCCTTCAATTTAAAGGTACTTTTGTCGATGAGCTAAAAAATTCACAATACCGCGACTGGGCTTCTTTAAACTTGGTAGGATTAATGAGTTTGGGAGTAAAGTATCTTGCCCATAACAACACTTTACCGTGACCCGGCCATTGCTTGAGCCGGGACCACCCTGTTCTAGCATGCTAAACAGCAAAGCAAAAAGTATAAAACAATCGAGCCATTCGAAATGGAATCCGTTTTAGTAGACAGAAGTATAGTATAGGTGAAACCTACCTCACAGAAAACTTGTCGAGCTCCTTTTCCAAAAAAATTTGCTATGATGATTCTCGCTCCTCTGTTCTGAAAAAAAATAAAGTAAATCGGCTGAGAAGGCTATGACCTAGAGACCAATTTTTACATTTGTATCACCTCCTTGTGATCTGGTATAGGGAGAGTCTGCTATTCGCTTGTACTTGGTCAGGTGCTGAAACTTCTATGTTGCTCACAATGCACACCAGATTAATGATTACCTTTAAGTTCTCCATTTGCACTCTTGCATTTTCTCTGAAACTCTCCGTAGTAATTTGTCTGATTCCGTTTTTGAGAAAAAGAACACGAAGATCAGATATGGCCTGAAAGAAAAAAAAAAAGGAAAAATAAATCTCTGCTGTATAATTCAAGAGAGGCAGAGACCAACCTATCATAAACGCGGTTGCTCATAATTTAACAAACATCACGTATAAAAGCAACTTTTACATTTCATCTCTGTGCATTAAATGTAGGACAGCTGGATATTTTTCAATCACTTATCACACAGATAGCGCGGTTCTTGTTATCCGCCTCGGCCTTCGGCTTCGCGAGCGATTTGGAGCCAATCACTAGGAGCCTACAAACCCATAATAAACCAATGCAACAGCATTTTTACAGACCAGTCTATTTTTAGATATTTTTCCCGCGAAATAGGCCAGTGCCAGTATACATGAGCAGGCTTCGGTAAAGATAAAACAATGCGGCCTCAAGTGAACATGTCGAAATCATGTCAACATTAGTCCGTGCTTCTGATTGCAATGGGTTACTGAGGTTCCTGTGGGTTTCTGAATTCGAGATAAATTCAAAATAAAAATAGATCGGTCTGTGAAGACGCCGTAACAGGAATATGGGGTATTCGCAGGCTCCTGTTGATGAGCCCCTGGATCGGTAGATAACACAAACGTCAGCAGCAGCTCGATCTAATTCAATAATTGTCAATATGGAGGATGTATTTCGTGTTATCGATCTGTCCAACAACTTCCTGGGACACTTTACACTTTTGACAACATATAGTTTTTCTGTCCACCTACCTCTTCCCACCCCCAACACAATGTTGATGTTCATCCAAAGTATATCCACCATTCCAATATTTTTTGGGGGGACGGGGCTCGGAAAATTGAATAATGACTTCCCTTTTCAAAAAAATTCGTCAGCAGTTGTCATTTTGTCAAGTGTCCCAAGGAAGTTTGGCCAGGATTGTAGATATTGCTGACGCATTTATGGTTACCGTTCGGTGTATGCCCTCCTCATGAAAGATGACGCCCACATGACTCCATTTGAATGTTTTCAATAGGGCTACCCGGGGGGCGCTGAACGAGGTGTCATCCGGGATAGTGCGGTAGAAGTATGGGTACTTGGTTTTGACTGATAACTCGGGTGATGTACTGGAATATGAAATCTGTTGATGAAAAACAATCGACAACGAAAAATTTCGCTCATTCAAAATGTTTTCCGTCCACACTACGCCGGAGCAATCACCTTTCATTTTAGATTTGTGCTTTAGGAAAACTCGGGTAGGGAAAACACATCATTATTGCGATGTCATCGTTTTACAAAAACTGGAGTACAATGCCAGGCCAGCGTGTTCAAATTCCTCCGGTTTTACGAGCGTTTTCGAAAGGCTCTGTTTTCGCGACGGATTAGTGTGGACGGTAGGCCTAATAGTAGAAATAAAGCTGCGTCCTCGTGATGGATTTGTGTGGACGGTAGGCCTAACCGTAGAAATAAGGCTGCGTTTTCGTGATGGATTAGTGTGGACGGTAGGCCTAATAGTAGAAATAAAGCTGCGTCTTCGTGACGGGTTATTGTGGACGGTAGGCCTAACCGTGGAAAAAAAGCTCCATTTTCGTGACGGCTTATTGTGGATGGTAGCCCTAACGGAAGAAATAAAACTGCGTTTTTAAATTTCACGGACGTATAGTGCACGTGCACCTGGCCTAAACTGATATTATCCGTGATTCCTTCGGCATTGTCATGCACACTTTTACTATTTTGTCGCCCGGGATGGTATGAAGAAATAGAACTCTATCAGTCATTTAATGCGAACAATAACAATTCGGCTTCTATTATAGTCTTATGACTTACTCACGACTCACTCTCGATCTAACTTGAAATCAAAAAACTTTACAACACCAGGTAGGAGTTTAAGTAATATTTCAAAACCGAGTGCGAGGGTTTCATCAGGTTTCCAAACGCGAGAAACATTTGAAACCACGAGGCCGCAGGCCGAGTGGTTTTATTGTTTTCGAGCGTTTGGAAACCTGATGAAACCCGAAGCACGAGTTTTTGAAATTACTTCTCCTACAAAGAAAATTAGTTTAAATTATCATTTGAATATGATTTCCCAATTCCACCCCATGTATTATATTTGAGGCGTGAAATGTGCATGATCCTCAAAACAATGTACATGATGTGCATGATCCTATCACCTAATTGCTGCGCTGTGACAATTTTTGAACATTCATCAACTGATGTCACGTTGTTACCTAGCTGTTTGTCAGTTCCGAGCAAACACGTTGCTTCACAGAGCAAATGGCAGAGTGCAGATTTAGACCTTCTAAAACTAGCGAAGAAGAGGAAAAGTGTGTGGCCAGCGCAAGGCAAGATTTCCGTATAACCTCATACATTTATTATGCATACAGTTCTTTGTTTAACTTAACAATAGTGGAAACAATAGCGCTCCTTTGAGACTTATTCGCTTTGAATAACTTTAAAATTTGGGTTTTTTTTAAGTGTCGCATACTTTTGGACTTAGTTTTTTTTACCGAATTTTCCGTCAAAAATACTGAAAAACGAAGCGATTTCTTGAAGACTTAGAAAAAATTTTCGAAATTAAAATCTAAAGTACACAAAACAGAAACGTAATATGACAATTTCGGGCGCATTTACCGTATTTTTAAACAGAACGCAGGCTTAAAACTGTTTATAATAATAGCGATATCGACCATTGCGCTAGTTCAAAAATGCGTATAAAATAGTGTTTTAGGCCTAAGCAAAGGCTGCTTGCGGTTAGCTATTAAATGTTGATATGAGGTCAGCTACTATTTTACTAATTTTGTAAATGATATCGAAGTGAAATAAAATTCTTGCAGGCCTTCATCGTGTCATTCCGCGTTTTAGCCCCTTGATTTCCCTCCTCCAATTTAGTCCCATGCGTTGAAGCTGTGTATTTCAGTTGTTTCTTTCCTTCATGAAGTGGCGATGAGATCACGAACAGTGCATACAAGAACAATTTACGCATCTTTGCGTACTCGCATATAAGTCGGCGATGTGCTTGATAATGTTTCCAAAAGGATCGTCTCCATAGTGCTGATGCCACAACCATTCCCGTAGATATATCTTTCGTAGAGATCTTTGGATGTTCCTGTACGAGGGAAACTTTGTTTGACTCCCGTCGATGTTTTTTCAGTGCGCACTAATGTCATGCCATTGCAGTTTCTGCTCGAACATCGCGATTCGTAGTCATCTCGCGATGAAGCTCGTCGCTTCCACCTCCATGCTTTGCTAAAATTTTCCCGCGGACACTTTATTGACGACGTCAGCAGGTTGTGTTCCTTGCACCACTGTATACACTGGTCATGATCCACCAAAATTTTGCAGAGTTTAAAAAAATTCATTGAAGACATTGATGGGTAAGTAACTAACAGTACTGCTGAAGTCGAAGGAAATAAATCATTCCCTCTCCCTTTCATTCACCAGGGACCCACAAATGCGATGCATATTTTCGTGCAGCCTGCAACATTCGCTAAACACTTGAATAAGTAAATTGTCATGCAAATTTTTGGGAATGCAATCACACAGGTATAATAAAAATTGTTTTTGGCGGGGGAATTCTTAACTGAACCTCGTAGTGTAGTGGTGTAAAAGAGAGACTGGTAGGCAAGAGGTATGCTAGAGGTAAGTGGTTCGAGACCTGATAGGGTACAAGAAAAAAAAGGAAAAAATGCGTAAGGAGCCTGGGTGATATAGAGAAGAAAAAGAGAGAAGAACGGAGCTAGTGGTAGAAAAGAATCGAAGAAAACACCGCGCGCGATAGCCCGCGACAGCGCGCAATCAAATCCTCTTTTATTCATACGGTAAGTAGTAATTATCAATGTATATATTCAATACCTTAGGGAGTTGCTATTGTCTTCAAAAACAAAAGAGTCCATACATAATTAATGCATAATAAATGTATGGGGTTATACGGAAATCTTTCCCAGCGCAATTCCGAGGTAACGTGTGCATTTGGTCGGATAAAATTTCTAACATTAGTGCCATTTTAGGTCGGAAGTGTACAGCAAGGTTGAAAGTGAACCAAAACACGAGGTCGTCACAATCGAGCGAGAATTTAAATTTAGAAAAAGAATGGGCTTTTCTGTTTTGGGTAGTTTAACAACTGCACCGTTACATTCAACGTTAACAGTAAATAATTTGATTTAAAGATTGTTTCGTAAAATGTGTGATTAAATTAACTTGTTTATCGCCACGTGTTTTTTTTGCTTTATGAATATGCAGATTAAGAAATCGTTTCAAACGCGGGTTTCTTTCAAGGCCGTGTTTTCAACTTGTTTTTCATTGGGTTTCACCTGACCAGAATAAGATGCTCTGGTTGGGTAAGAGCTGCATGAATAATTAATGAGTTTGAGAATCAACGTTCTTGCACTTGCAACGGCTCACTAAATTGCAGGCATTATTTTTCATGCCTTTGCGATTACCTTTAGTTATTTTTTGTCACATTGTACCTGTGGTATTGCCCAAGGCTCCAATCCAGCCAGTGCAGCCACTACAGTGCTGCACCAAGAGTATCCAGCTCCCAGGAACATGATCTTACGGGGCTCGTTATGAAGAAACTCGAATATGATATGTTCTGCCCAGCCAGGAGAACCCTGCATAAAATACCCAAATGCTTCCTTAATACCTGTTCCGACACGTTTCAAAGCCATTTACCGAATATGAATTAAAATTGTGCAGATTTACTGTCCCTAAAATTAGTTGCAGCAGAGAAATTTGCAACAAAAGCCCAGAAGTCCAATGAAAACTCTTATGATACAGTACTACAATGAAAACTTATATCACAGGTTGAAATCCATGAAATCTTTTCGCTCGCGCGATTGGTCTAAACACGTTACGTGACCAATTATCCCCCAGCTAAAACTGGGGATATGCGAGATTATAATCCATCAAATCTTTTCGTTGGCGCACGATTGGTCTAAACACATCACGTGACCGAATATCCCCCAGCTAAAACTGGGGGATATCCGAGAATATACCCCAATTTTCAAAATTGCGCGCGTTGCATAAAAGATTTGAAGGATAATAAACACGATAGTCTCCATTTGGGGCGAAAATATGCTCGGATGTTTGTCCTTGGACATTGTCTGTTCCTCGAAGCTCACAGTTTTCCTCGAGCTACGCTCTCGGAAAACTGTGAGCTTCTCGGAACAGATAATGTCCGCGGACAAATATCGTTTGCATATTTTCGCGCCAAATGGAGACTATTGTTTATTTAGTATATACACACTGAGTGATCTTGGTGTTTTAAGCAATCTGATTGGTTCGCTATCTCTGGCTAATGAGCATTATGCACCCCCTACCGAGTGAATAACGCGTAAGCCAAACAAAAATAGAGCATACTTTTGAATAAAGCATACTTTTGATTCACACTGATTTGAACGGTGTTTAAGGACCATTATTCTAGACTGTCACGAGGTTCACAGTTTTCCGAGAGCGTAGCTCGAGGAAAACTGTGAGCTTCGAGGAACAGATAATGTCCAAGGACAAATATCGTAGCATATTTTCGCGCCAAATGGAGACTATTGCTTATATATACCGCTATGTGTTAGCATGCGTAGCTCGACGGTTTAAGCAATTTGAGCGCGATAGGTCATTTACAAGACTTCGCCCTTTCTTACCCTCTTCCAGGCGTTCATTTAATCAGGGTGCAGCGCAGAAAACAGCGCGCGAAAAAAAGAAAAAAAGCGCGGCGAGAGGAAGCTTCCTCTCACCACTTTTTTTTTTTATTTTTTCGCGCGCTGTTTTCTGCGCTAACTGAACGCCTGGAAGAGGCTATTGCTTTCTTAGCGTGCTGAAAATTGCTACATCGCCACTCTACGCACGCTACTACATGTTGGAAGTACTGTTTGTAATTCCTGAGCATTTCATATATGAATCAAACTGATGAGATATCTAAAACAGCTTTTAATCGTGCAGTGATGTGCTATTAAAAAATCACCACGCCTTTTAAAGGTGACTCCCGCTATCGCTGATAATTTTTTCTTTATGATCGCCATACATTCTCTATCTTAGGAGTTGTTTTCAAAGTTACCAACCTACATCCACGTCCTTGTTGTATTGGCGTATCTCGACGTTATGACTAAATTATTTAGAAATTAAAAGTTGTATCAAACAAGGAAAACAATACTTACCTTGGTATCATTCCAAATCATTCTCAGCTCATAGTCGTTCAACACTCCAGCACCGTTCACGTGATCAAAAGCCATTTGTGCGGCAGGCTGAATACCATTACCGCCTGTCCAGCCATCATTATGCTCTGACGTCATCGGGAACAAGGCACCCACGTAGAGAGGCATTTTAGCGCCATTGCAAGAGTTGGTGATAGTGAAATACAAAACAATGAGACGTAATGGTACATCCACTTCCATGGCCTGTTGAGAAAACAGCAAACACTGTAATCTAAAATGAAGAAAAAATAATAATGTATATATCAACGTTGCTATGAATGACTGACTGAAAGGCCTGTCCTGATTGTGCTCGTAAAATGCAAGAAAGTTCACCACTGGAAGGCCAAAAAGTCGGGAAAAAGTTTCCAAAAATCTTGAAAGTCAAATGTCGACTGATGCAGCCTAAATTTCTTGATAAATTTTAAAACAGCCCTAAGAAATACGCTCGCTGATTGGTTAACTGAATCGTGTTTCTATTAAAAAATGAGATCATGAGCTCGAGATTTCTATCGCGTGATATGCGCTCTCGTCAACTATCAGCCATAGAAATCGAGAGCGAATAATCTATCTATCACAGATTATATAATGACCCAAGTTATTCTCGCATTTTGATTGGTTCTCGCCTATGATCTATTAGAGTACAGATGCACGATTGACGTCATCATTTCAAAGTTTTTCCCTGTGCGGTTTTAAAATGGCGGGAAGTTTTTAGAATTAGGATAATATTTTACGTGACTGGGCAAAAGATAAGGTACAAAAAAGTCTTTCCGAGGCATTGAACAGATTCGAGAAGCCAGAAAACGAAAGATAAAGCCGTTTTTTTTTTGGAAAATGGTACAGAAATAATTTTCTAGCAGTCTCTGTCGGCAGTCGAGCGAGACTAAACCACGCACAAACTTGTTGTTGGTAAGCCGAGAACCATTGCTTTAGCTTGAATTTAACAATCCCAATAAACAAAATGTTTCTGACATTAATTTATTTAAAAAGTTCCACTTTTCCCAGTGTCATAACAACTGTTGACACACTGATTGATGTCAGGAATGAAACATCAAAACATCACTTCCTAAAAATAAATACATAACCTGGCTTTCCGATGCAAATGTTCCTGTCCGTTTCAGGGCACAGCAGCGAGTTAAGTATAGCTCACTGCAGTTCACGGTCAACAGTATCGCAGCTAAAATGTGTCTCCGACACTATATCAAGGCGATTTGAGAATCACTAACCACAGAAGACAAGAATCTCCACCGTCATTGACGCTCCTTTCATTCAAAACTCGAATCAAATGGCCTCTAGGTTGACCGCAACCACAAGTTTTCCGAGGGTATTTTTTCAACTGCTGTAATTTTCAAGGCAACGTCCAAGCTTTTTGGCTCACAGGGCTGCTCCGATGAGAAAAACTGACTTCATTTTTCCAGCATTTTCTTCAAGATTTGTAGATTTCGCAGTTGAATTCTGCTTTCGCTGTAAGTTTTCATTCCATGAGAAGCGACACTCGAGTCAGGTTTGACAGTGGCGTGATTTTTCTCGACCAATCACAATTCTTTGCTACGCATAGTAACTAATGAAATTGCTTCATTTTGTATAGATTATAGATCACGTCAAATGGTTTTTTTTGGTGTTCGCCAAAGTGGGCAAAGGCGGGGCAAAGACCGGCTTTCGCGTATGTTGAAATATTTTGAAACAAAAAAGCTTTATCTTCAGTAATTTGTTTCAGGTTATTATACAAAACAAATAGATTCCGTGTTGCTGTGCGTCTGTTCAGTAATAGATCAGAAAGGAAAAGCAAAGACAGGCCTACACGGACTCCCAATGTGATTATTGTGGTTGCGTCGCATTATCAAAGCCTTCAAATTATAGTTTTGCTCTTACAAGCATGTCTTTTAGAGATTTACCTCTTTTATAAGATATGATCGGAGAATTTTTAAAAATTGTTTTCAGCATAGGCTGATTTTCTATGAACCTCCAGTTTTCCATCACGATTTGTTTAAGTTTCTTTACCGCAGGGTGGTATGTAGTGACAAAAGGCAATTAATTCTCTCTGAAGTTTTATGTTTTTGTGGTTTAAGAGCCGATTGTCTTGAGTCAAAGGTGACCTCTGACAGGGAACTTTCTATAGATTCCTTTGGATACCCGCGTGCTTCGAGGCGTCGTTTAAAGTTTGCAAGGCACTCTTCAAATGTTGTTTTTGAAGAGTTTGTTCTAAGCAGTCTAATTGCCTCGCCTTTGATAAAGCCCCTTTTTACCCCGGAGGGTGGCACGAGGTAAAATGGGTATATTGAAAGGTTTCCGTCGGCTTGTAGTGAGTTTTGATGTCTAGGATGGATTCCTTTATGAATCTCTCTCCTTTGAACACCACTGTATCGAGGAAGGTTATTTAGTTACTCTGATATTTCGGCCGTGAATTTTATTGTTGGGTGGAATGTGTTGGCTTCTTCGATGAAACGTTCCACTTCATTTCTATTACAATCCCAAAGGGAGAAAACGTCATCAATGTAACGTTTCCATACTCTTGGCTTGGTATTGTTTTGTTGAATTAAATTTGTCTCTATCTCCGCCATGAATATATTTGCAAAAGACACTGCTGTTTTTGTGCCCATTGCGACACCATGTGTTTGGAGATAATTTTTTTCATTGAACTCAAATGAGGTCTCTGTTAGGATCAAACCATGCATTTCCCTTAGATAGTGTGTGGGGATCGGAGGATCAATGTTGTGGAACGTCTCATAAGCCTTACATACTATTTTTATTCCTTCCTCTTGTGGTATATTTGTGTATAAACTGGACATGTCCATTGCTACTAAAATTGTGTCTTGCCCTATCTTTGTATTTTCTATAAAACTGATGAAATCAGTTGTATCCTTTATGTAGGATTGTTGTTTTTGTGCGATAGGCTGTAGCAATGTGTCCACAAAAGAGGATATTTTTTCAGTTGGGTCGTCACAACCTGAGATGATCGGTCTTCCGACCGGAACAGGTTTGTGTATTTTTGTAAGTGTGTAGAAAACAGAAATTCTAGGCAGGCTGGGAGTTTGAGCAAGCCATTTTTTTTTTTGTTGTTTGCCCCGATGCAGTTTGTCAATGATCTGATTGACCTTTGTTTGTGTGGTGTTCACCATCGGTGCTTCGAGAGGTTTGTAGTGCTCTCTGTTCTCGAGTTGCACTTCAGTCTCCTGTATTTTGTTTGATTTGTTCATGATGACCATTGTAGCTCCTTTGTCCGCTTTTTTGAGATTTATGGCAGAGTTATTCTTTAGCTCTTTTAAGGCTGCCATCTCATTGCGTGACAAATTATTCTTGGGCTTATTGATTCTGATATCAGCAAGTTGTGTTTTGACACTTTCTAAATAGCTTACGCCTCGTGTGCCACTTTTTTGTTCTTACCACATTTTGACGTCACCTGTGATCTATTACTGAACAGACGCACGGCAACATGGAATCTATTTGTTAAATAGATAGTGGGTAGCGAAGTCAATTAGAGAACGGCATCCGTGATAGAACGCTAGTAGATTTATACTAATACTCGATAGAAACACAGAACTAGGACAAGCTATTTATAAAGGAAATTTATTTTACCAAAATAAATGATTTTATGTAGCTTGTGACGTAACTAGGCCCAGTACTTGTATGCGGGAGTTTCTGTCATCCGGGACTTATATATTGCTAGATGTGGTCCACCTTTTCGTGTGTGCAGCATTCTCGGCAAGTGAAGGGAATTTTTTGAGTCCAATACAAGTTGGTGCCGCATCCAGACTAAACTATCTTTCGTCGTAGCTGGAAATAGCGTGATGCCAAACTAATACTCCTGTTTTTTAAAGATAAGTACAGGATTATTGCTGGATGTATGAACATTGCCTGATTTCATACCGTGAGGGACTAGGTACGAGTCAGTTAATTATGGGATTAGCAACTATTGACCCCCATAGTCAGAAAGAGCACACCGAGATTCATAAAATCCCCAAGTTTGGTGTTAATCAGGCTAGTCTTGACTGAGATACAGGCATTTAAAAACGTAAAAAATTTACAAAGAAATGTATGGAAAACCGGACAAATGCGGACAAACTGTCCGGATGTGGCCGGTTTTCCATACATTTCTTTGTAATTTTTTTACGTTTTTAAATGCCTGTATCTCAGTCAAGACTAGCCTGATTAACACCAAACTTGGGGATTTTATGAAACTCGATGTGCTCTTTCTGACTATGGGGATCAATAGTTGCTAATCCCATAATTAACAGACTCGTACCTAGTCCCTCACGGTATGAAATCAGGCAATAACCTTTGTTTCGCACGCTAGATCACTGAGGCACCATGCGTTTGTATTCTGTTCGTAAAAGTTGAGCGGTCTAGCCCTTCTTATACTTAGTAATACGGAAAAAAAGGGGGCTATGTGTGCCATTAACGCCTTTTTTATTTGATGGTTAAGTAAATCCTTTATTTCGCAGCGTTTGTTTGTTTATACCGCCTCTGGAACGTTTTTGTTTCCTCGATTATTTAATTATGCGTAAGGTTAATATGCAAATTATCGTACACAGCATTACTTGATACAGCATCTTGACATGTATTTGTTATCTAGTCCCTTTAGCTGACCAGTACAGGTATAGATGATTTCCAATTTGTCAAAACATAGTGTCTCGTACAGTATAAAAAGGATAGTTTGTCATAATTTTCAGATCCTCACTATCCCCCCCCCCCCTTTTCGAACAGCTTTTGGACCACCATTTTCACCATTTGCCCACTTACTGTATTGTTGTTAGGGCTTCTTTTTTTTTCTCTACTGATCATTACTTGGGGGTAAACTGCTTACTGTTTGGTGTTTTCATCATATAAATTTATCAGTTCCCACCCCCCCCCCCCTCCTTTAAGCTCATGTTGCAGTTCATATGCAAAACCATGCTACACATATTCATATGCTTTACTTGTCACCCTATATTGTTACTGACTGGTTTTGTGGGACTTTGTTCCCCTTTTATTTTGTCATTAAACGGTAAGAGCAGATGTTTTGTCCTGGGCTTTGCCTTAGTGACAGTCCTATGACCATCATGCATATTCTTACTGTTGGGATCTCCTTGTTAGATCCGTACTGTCTCCCTCCGGGTGCAGTATTGTTGTGATCAGTTCAGTTGCATTGTCACTGACTGAGATTGATGGAACTTTGTTGCCCCTTTTATTTTGTAATTAAACGGTATGAGCAGACGTTTTGTCCTGGGCTTTGCCTTAGTGACAGTCGTATGACCGTTGTGCATATTCTTACCGTTGGGATCTCCTTGTTAGATCCGTACTGTCTCCCTTGTGTGCAGTATTTTTGTTATCAGTTCAGTTGCATTGTCACTGGCTGAGATTTGTGGGACTATGTTCCCCATTGTTATCACCAGTTCAGTGTTCTTGTTTTAGGTGCAAGTTTCAGCTCTTATGTTGTGCATGAGTTTCCCTGACAATATTTTCTGGAATACCATTTTTTGGTTAAGTAGTTCATACTCAATTCAAGCCACCTGTTCGTGGTACAGATTTGCCTAATATATTAATCTTTGCCAGGTATGGCATTGTCTATGCTGTCAACCTTTGTGCTCATTGAATCATTTGCTGTGCTACATTCAATTTTTGCTTTTCAAGTAATTTTCAAATTACATGTAGCTATGTTGAGTGATCTTGTTTCTTAAGTTTTGCATCAGATTATTCTGATACATGTATTTTGTTATTGGGCAATGCATGGCACTAGCTCCCTTAGTGTACTGTTGGGTACAGTATTGATTAACTGGGTGCTATGTCCCTGTTTATAACGTCTGCCTGAACCCTGTGCTCATTTCATTGGATACTATTTCTAAGTGTTTGGTACCTGGCATGATATCTACATGTATTCTGGTGGTGGCTGATTGCCCTGAGCCAGTCATGCAATTTCTAGTACCCCTGGGATAATAAGAATACATAACTAAATAAACAGATAAATAATAATAATTATAAAAAAAAGTTTTATATCTTGGGACAGTTTTTCTTACCCATGTTTACCACCAATCAATATTATGTTTTACCTTTGGCACTATGTCCTAAGCAAAAAGGGGCAATTTGCTTGTAGCTATTTTCACCAGTTGTAGTGCCTTGAGGTTGAAGAACACAATCATTAATATATACCATCTCTGGCACAGGGTATTGCACCTTACCAATGGATATAATATAGCAATTTGTTGCATTTTACCATTGTGTCATCAGATACAGAGTATATTGGCATCATTCATACAAATTTACCCTTAAATGGCCTTCAAGGGTTTTACCGTCTCATTGTACAATTTCATCACTGCTTGCCATGTCATTCCTAAATTTATTCAACCTCTACCGCTCAATTTTTGATTTTATTCACCTCATTAGTCAGTACACAAATGTGTGTGTAGTTTAAAATAGTATTGCTTGAATCTAAACACAGTCCCTTCCAAAGCTAGCTTTGGGGAACTCCAGATCATTCCATGGTCATTTTCATCAGTACAGTTATTGTACTATACTTCTCTCATTTAGCCTGCAGGTTGTTTTCATTATCTTTTGCAGTGCTAGGATTGTTCAATACCCCTCATGATTCCAACAAGATGTGTTCAGATGTATCCAGTATTTGGCTGTGCTACTTTTGTAGATGTTGCATTCAGTATAACCATCCATCATAACAACATTTGGCAGCTCTGGAGTATTATTATCTGTTGGTGCTGGGAATATTTGATGCTCTGTTGCTATATCCCTCATGATTCCAGCAAGACTTGTTGAGAGGTATCCAGTATATGATGGTGATACATTTTGTATATATGTTGCATTCAGGATAACTATCCATACCATAACATGTGCCAGCTGTGAACTGGAGTATCAGTTAGTATGCAGTGGTCAAGAG
>JAHPZR010036732.1:145000-160000 GCA_019787425.1 Platygyra sinensis
GTAAGTAAATTTTCCCAATTTCAAAAATAATTTTAAGTTGCAAATAAGCTTGTCCGTTCCGCACATTCTGACTTAATTCGCGGAAAGGGGTTGTATCACATTTATTTTTTGATATTCTTTTCTTATCATGATTTTACGAACTTTGAATTCAAGTTTGTAAATTACAAATTATGTAAATATAGTTTCAATAACACAAAGAACATAGATGATTTCAAAGCATTATTTACCACTTGTTTCACACAAAAAGGCCTAAACTAGAAAAGAGGGGAGCAAAGGGTTTATGCGTGACGTGTGATGAGTGCTAAAATTTGTACGTGATGCGTGAAAGTTACTTAAAAAGGAACGTGATACGTGAATACCTGAATGCAAGTGACGCGTGATCTATCGCCTGAGGTATGCGTGATTCGTGAATTATTTGTTTTAGGTCGTGAAAATTCATTTTCCTAAGGTTTTTCCAACAATAACTGATTCAAAACGATCATAAAATTCACGGCAGAAATTTCAGATACAGAAATAACTTTCCTGGATACATGCGTAAAGAAGGGCAGATTTAAGAAGGAATCCATTCTCGACGTGCGCACGCACTTCAAACCGACAGAAACTTTTCATATACACATGTACACTTCACCTCCTGCCACCCTCCAGGCGTCAGGAAAGGCTTTTTCAAAGGCAAAGCCTTACTGAGAACCAAATCTTCAAAAGCTACATTTGAAGAAAACATTACACAATTCAAAAGCAGATTACGCGACAGAGGTTATACAGATAACCTTTTAGAAAATGCTCTCTCAGAAATTAAGTTTAGCGAAATAATGTCGGCTCTACAAAATAAACTGACAAAAAACGCGCAAAAGAATTTTGCCGTTTGTTACAGAATATCGCTCATCTGTGCCTAATCTTAAAAGCATTCTTATGAGACAGTGACATTTAATAGCAAATTAGCCTCTACCAAGAGAGATCTATGAAAACCTTCCCCTGCTTTCATACAGAAACGGGAGGTCTTTGGAAAACGTGTTCGTTAGAGCAAAGCTCTGAAGGTAAACGTTTTCTTATCTTTACTAATGGGAGTCTTGTTTGGCCTGTCAACCATTTCTATCCTCAAATGTAGCTTTTGAAGAGTTGGTTCTCTGAAGTCTTAAAAGCCTTTCATAAAGCCCTTCTGACTCGTGGAGGGTGGCAGGACGTGAAATGTGTATATTGGAAAGTTTCAGCCGGTTTGAAGTGCGTGCGCATGTCGAGAATGGATTCCTTTTTTAATTTTTGGCCCTTTTATGCGCATGTATCCAGGAAAGTTATTTCTGTATCTGAAATTTCAGCCGAGATTTTTATGGTCGGATGATAACTATCTGCTAACTCTATAAACGTGTTGGAACTCTTCCCTTGAATATGTGCGAAAAAGAGTTACCTATCGGGGATAGAGTAACCTTTGAAAACGCCCATCAAGATTCGGAATATGCATGGTTCTGACGAAGAAGAAAGAGAATCAGCAGAAGACCAAAGAAAAGATTCCCTTGACCTAAATGCGATCAACTTTTTATCAAAATCAATTCGTACTCGCTTTGGCAGAGTTATTTCTTTATCGCATCGAGCTCTAGACACTTTTATGCCTGTCGATTTTGGTCCCCGGTTTCAGGATTTTCTCAGCACGTTCACCAAACCCGGCCACTATTCGCTTTAGGATTAGGGACACTTTACTACATTAATACAATCGTAATATACAGCAAATGGTGTCGCGTAACTGGTTGAACTCGTCGCCTGATTAAAACTGGAAGCAGCTGAAGCATTGCGATCTACATCTCAATTGACTACATACTGAAACAAACATGTGATTAGTGCAGTATTTGCTCATAATGAGTCATGAACCACAGCCTTTTTCAGGGCATATGAATATGGTCTTTTGGCTCCCTTGTTTTAACGCCAGCGGATAAGATAAGAGCTTCGATTGATTTATGGTTAGTTTCGTGATTCGTGAAATTTTGTTAAAACTGTGCGTGACGCGTGAATTTTGTTAAAATTTGAGCGTGGAACGGGATCATGAGCCCCCCTCCCCATCCCCCTTTGTTACCCTCAGAAAACCCTCAGGCCGACGTTTTTCAAGTTGTCACTCTATTTTGACCCTCCGCATTTCATTGCAGGTTTTAAGTTCTTATTTCTGGTGTATTTCCTTTTGTTCGAAAGCAGTACAAAGTGTTCTCGATCCATTTTACAGCGGTTATCAGTGACACGCGCCCTTCTACGATTTTTTCCGATTTCAAAAACTAAGTTTTGGTGGACGTCAATCAAACTTCTCCATGACAATACTCGTGTTCATTTCGTGTCAGTTTCACGGCCTGCATGTTCGATCGTCGTTGGATCAGGAATAATCGCTCAGTTATTATGACAAAGTAATTTTCAATTTCGCTGAGATTGAGGGCTATTATGTAGAGAAAAGTTAACGTGTTTCGTCTTTGAACAGTGCATAGCAGGAACACTTTTTGCGAGCGAATTGAAACGATTGTGAAAAAGGCGGCGTTCGAAAACAAAACTAGAGCCGTAAGCGATCCGCCAAAGAGAAAGTCAAAGAAACGAAATGATTCGCTTTATTTGGAGATTGACTTCTTATCAGCTTGTTATGGATGCAGATTATTTTCGCCGCAGAAATTCTCGTTATTCGCCTTGCTAAAACACAATCCAGAGATCTATCCTGACGAGTTTGAATCAAGCGTGGTTGGAATGCCAGACAGGCAAATTATATGCAAAGCATACCGTCAGCAGAACCATACGCCAAGTGGGATTGTCAGTAATGAAAAGGTAATGAAAGCCGCAAGAGATTAGCAGTCAGATTTTTGTAGTTCATTCTGTAATAAAGGTTATTATTTATATTTAGTTCATTCTCATGTTGTTGTGGTTGTACACGTTTTGTAAATTTGCAGCCTCAAAACATTGCCCGTGAGCGAAACGAACGAAAAGGCGCTTCACTTGAACGATTTTATAAGTCTTACTTCTCAGTCTCTGTTTATCGACGAGTCAAGTAAAGATGAAAGAGCAACTCGGATACTCCGAGAATTGACACTGAAATAATGGTTCTCGAAACTCCGCTCGCCGTTATTGCCATGGATACATTTGATTGACGTCCACCAAAACGTAGTTTTCGAAATGGGAAAAAAATCTTGGAGGGCGCGTGTGACTGATAACCGCTGTAAGACTAGTCTGCCAGTAACGTTTACATCAATAGGCCACTTTCGATATATTAAAATTCAGCTTGATAGCGAGGCTTAGAGGACACAAACAAAAGAAATGAATAAACATGGTCATTCAATTTTCTTTGTTTGTGTCCTCTAAGCCTCGCTGCCATGCTGAATTTTAATATTTCGAAAGTGGTCTATTGCATGTTGACAAGTACAAGCAGGCGGGATCGGGATGGAAACGTTTCGTTGGGCGGGATGGCGGGATGAAGTAAAAAAAAAAGTGGTGGGAAGCGGGATGGACAAAGCCTATGTTGGACCCTCAACTTAAGCAACCACGACGACGACAGGGTGGACGACGACCGGAAGTAACGTGAAAGTCAGTGCGCAAGCGCGAACTAAGAATTTCGTCGTCCAGCTCTCGTCGACGACGTCAAAAGGAGTAGTTTCGCGTCGTCGCGAGCTTAGCTGAACTTGAAGAGTTACAACTGCCTGAAAGGGAAGAATTTACTATCGTTTGGCATAGCTTTCAACTGGTTGGAGTTTTTATTGTTTTGTGTGGTTGTTTTGAAATCCTCTGTTCGATTTGTTGACTACAAAATCGACTTTAACACTTTTCGTTCCTCACACAGAAGTGACAGCTATCACAACAAGTCAGGCAGAAAAACCACCGCGTAAGCGGGCCCAAGTGGCTGAACTTTATTTAAGTATATGTATATTTAATGAAAGCAGGAGCCCAGGAGCTCCTGATGAAAGCCTTAAGCTTACTGCTTATCATTTTTCTTAACAAAACATATTACCATTAAACATACCTTTGTGGACCGTTTTATTACATTAAAACGCGATTCTATTTTTATGAAACTCCGGAGAACCCATTTTAAAATCTTGCACTTAGTACTGGATTCAGTTCGCTAGAAGGCTTTCTCAAAAGCAGCGAAAGATTTTAGCATGCTGCAATGGTGTGTTTACTCTTATGTTCCGTGAATTTATTTCCAAGATATTTAATTTTAGCCGTACAGCTGAATAAAATGAACCATGCGAAGCGACAACGCTGCCGTTTCTCACGCGTCGATTGCCGATCTTCATGTCTGATTGTAAACAAATGCAGACGCGTTAAAAAAATGGAACGGACATCAACCTGAAACGAAAAAAATATCAGGCAAACATGTTGAAAAATAGGTTTGAATTATGTGTGTGAAAACTCCAAATTTTCTGATGAAAAACAGTGTTCCTATAATTTAGTTTTTTTTGTAATGTTTACGGTGTTTTAATTCAATAGATTTATTTCGTGACTTCGCCGCCGCAGTCTGAAAAGTTTTTCAAATATCGAGTAACTTGCTGTCGGTCTCAAGCGAGCTGTAAATTTCCCACAGACTTAGTTTTAATACAACCAAATGTACGGACGGATCAAAAGTGGAGTAGTTGATTTGTAGCACTACGCCGGCCTTGCTACATTTGACCGACACGAAAATATAAAGATTAAGCATGATATGGTAATGTGCTGAGATGATGCAAATACGGTTCTAATTTAAACAACATGCAGAAGTCCAAGATGACCTTAGTAATCTACTGTCGATGATCAAAATATGTGGATAAACCATGCTGAATAAGTGAACCAGCTTAGCAAATCTTTCAACCATGTATTCTGTAATTTGGCGAGACACCGTCTGATTCGACGTTTTCATGGTTAACTTCGTTGGGAAACGAAAAAGCCTGGATTTTGTTTTTGGCTCTGATGTCACCAGAATAACCAACTCCTCATCGCCAATAAAACTCTGACCATGACTGAGATGAATAAGCGATGTCCACGCTAGATACGAAGCGAATCTGAGCATCGTCGTCCTTGAGCATCCCCGCTGCTTAAGTTTTATTCTGCTAAAGTTTCATTTTGCCGACGAAAACGACGTCCTCATCCCAGTCCCTCCGCGCATACTTGAGGTCGTCGTCGTCTCTTTCGTCGTGGTTGCTTAAGTTCCCTATTTTTCCCGCGAGAACGCCTGACATCAAGGAGTTAAGACGTTCGGCTGCACAAATTTCACCTGCTAAACATCTCATAAAATTTTAATTGGCTCTTTTTCCGTCACGCAGCATTTTCCCTTAAAAGGGCAGTTTTATTTTCTCGGTGAAAATGTGAAAAATGTTACAAAAAATACAGAGAAAATGGGAACAATTTGTGATGCTGATGAATAAGTTAATAGAACTCATTTCTATTCTAATAACTAAGCCACATTTCCACTTAAAACAAAATTATACGTCCTGCTCTGTTATTTTCTTCTATGGCTGTACATGCAAGTATAATCTGCAGAAAAAAAATCGGGCAAATGTCCTAAATAGATATAATAATTTATTCAAGTTTCTTAAGGTCTCGCTTTTTAACAAATATATATAGTGTTCAAATGAACTGTTTAGGTACGAAAGGGCCTTAAGTTCAAATTATGAAAGATATCTGATTATTCTCGATTCTAAAAACGTCATCAAAACATCAGAATATTCAGAAAGAAACCATTTCTCTGAACTCCATCGAAAATGTTCGTTCCGGCGGAATAAAAAAAAATAAACGTTTCTGAAAACAGTGAGTCCTGAAAATCTCCATGACATTATTTGGGATATAATAAGTTTCATACAGGAAAACGTTTTAGAATAGCGTAATAACAAGACTGATACCTGCCTTAATATTGCCTCCTTCTTGAACAAGCTGCGAAAGCTCCGTGTAAACAACTTACCGAACTCTCTCGGCTCTCGTTTGCTTAAAAGGTATGCTTTTTAATTATTAAAAGGGAGGAAGGCAGCTCCTATTAACAATTAATAATAATGAGGAAAGCAATATTATGCAACTTTAGGTCAGCTTTTGACACCGAGGCAAGGAAGGGTCAGGAAAAGATAGATAAGAAAGCGAAAACATTGTCAAGTCCTCGGCCTTGATACTATTATATGTAGAGGCGCTCTCTTTCTCCTTTCTCCGGTAGAAGCCGTGTGGCATGTTGTCCAAAACAACAGAAAAAAGTGATAGGTCACCGTACTCGTTTTCGAGAAAACGGCGATTTACCTCCGTGGCGAGGTTCAGCCGCAAAGAAAAAGCCGCCATTTTTTAATGCGCGCGCGCTAATGACGCGTGAAATTATGCGCAGTAGGGATGCGCAATGCAATACTGGGGAATGACCTTAAGTCCTCCAATCTACTTAACAATTAGATTATGAGCTCGAGATTTCTATGAGGTGATAGTTGATGAAGCCGAAGGCCGAATCAACTATCACCTCATAGAAATCTCGAGCTCATAATCTAATAGCCCTTTTCACGGTTAGCATTTCTCATTTGCATTACAATAAATTCTAGCATGTATGTGAGACAATTTCGGGCTATTTCGCAGTTTTAGCCCGAAATTGCCTCGCATCCACGTTGGATTACATTGTAATGCAAATAAGAAAAATTAACCGTGAAATGGGCTATTGTTTTAAAAGAATTCTTACTAAAGTTTACTTCAAATAACGGTTTCCAATTATCTCTCGACGATTGCACATCAAAAAGATCGCCCGGATTGAATTGGCATTTAAAATTGAAGTCGTGCACGCGCGCGCATCATTTTTTCAATAATTTCAACTTTTTTGAGTCAAGAAACCGTAAATGTCCTTCGTTTAGTCTTCTCAGATTTTAATTATCCATTTTCATCAAAATTTTCCTCCCAAACCATGGCAAAACGAAAAAACGTCACCATTTCGTAGATGAGTGCCAGCCACTGCACACTAAAGGCTGATAGTGTGCAATGGCTAAGCCAGTCAGCTTACAGCATTTGCATTAGTAGTCTTTTTTTTTTATTTTTTTATTTTATTTTTAAATTAGAGCTTTATTAACTAACCATAATACAATTTACATTACCTACATTACAAATCAATATGATTACCTATACAACTTACAATCCAATTTATACACTACTTACAAAAACTATACGATACTTACATCCATATTGTAACAATGAGCAACAAAATAAAGACAATTTAATTACATATTAAACTTACGATACCAATTTATACACTACTTGCAATATTATATGATTACATATGCTACTTACGATGAACAACAACAACAACAACAACCAAAAAAGGTACCTTCCTATTAAAAAAAAAAAAAAGATTAAAAAGAAGTAATAAAACCAGAAGGGTATAAATAATTACATTGGAGTGAGCACCCATTTCTTTTCAAAGAAGGTTTTATTGTTGATATTTTTTTCCGTTTCATATTTAATCTTAAGTTTTGATTGCAGTCCTTGGATTTTAGGAAGTGTTTGGCTTCTTCTGCAGTCCCACAAAAATAATTTTCCAATTACTATGAAATAATTCAATAAATTAGATAAAGGGCATTATTTTGATAAAATTCCAAATAAAACGTTTTCTGCAGAAAGGTGGATAGGCTGACACGATAGATAGTACCAGTAAGATTCGAAATCAGTCCAGAACGTTTTTGAGTGAGGGCATTCATAGAAAAAGTGATACAAATTCTCAGGTTCATCATTACAAAAAGTGCATGCATCGTTAATTCGAAATCCAATTTTGCATAGTTTGCTGTTAGTGTAAAGAATAGAATTAATTACTTTGTATTGAAAGGCCTTAACATATGACTCAAGTGCAACCAAATGTGGTAAGGAGAAGATTTCTTTTAATTGTTGGGTTGTGAAATTAAAATCACTCTTTAATTTGTGGATAATATTAGGAAGCTGAGCTTTTTTTGAAACCAGCAGCGAGTAATAATCTTTTGATTTTTTGTCTTTAATGTCAAAGATTTTATTTCCAATTAAAAGTTGTGATGGGGATATGGTTGATGTATTTAGGTTGATTCTTTTTAAATGAGAAGGTACAGAATGACGGAGGCCCGCCCATTGCAGAAAATTGCTCTTATCAATTTTGTTCGAAAAATAATTATAGGAGTCTGTTGTATTTAAGTCGAATAGAAGATCGTGTATGTAAATGATTCCTGACTTAAAATAATTTTTATAGTACACCGGCTTATTGTCTATTCGAATCTCTTTATTATTCCAAACATTAATTTTCCAGTCACTTTCTGAAGCGAAGGATTCGCGGAATTCCGACCACCATAACAGAAGTTCCTGGTAAAATTGAGAAGATATCGTATAATCAGAAACTTCATAATTACAATTTAGAAAGAACTTACCTCCTACGGGCTTTAATAAATGAAGTAAATACGTTTTCCATGTTGCATTTGAATCGTTAAATAGTCGTTTTAGCCAGGCCAACCTTAAAGATTTAACCATGCTTTCCAAATCTATCATTTTTAGACCACCTTTCTCATAATCGTTTATTACTGACACGCGAGTCACTTTATCTGTACCATTCCATAAGAACCTGAATAGCAATTGATTCAGTTTATTCACAATTTCCTTTGGTGTAGGAAGTAACGAACATACGTAGACGAATTTTGGGATCAAAAAAGATTTAATTATTGTCACTTTACCGTAGATAGACAGGCCCCTAGAGGACCAAATATTAATGAGTTTTTTTATACTATCTAGCCTTTCAATAAAGTTCTTTTCCTTTAATAGTTTCTGGTCATATGTAAAATATACCCCCAGAGCTTTAACCGGGATTTTAGGCCATTTAATACCAAAATATTCTTCTTTACTTTCTTTTAATGATCCTATCCACATACCCTCAGTTTTTGAGCAGTTAATTTAAGACCGGAAATGTTTCGAAACCGGTCCAGTAGTTCAAATAATACTTTGGCTGAGTTAGTATCCGCTAATATCGCCGTGGTGTCGTCGGCATACTGTAAAAGTTTCGTTTCTTGCTCTTCAATATAAATTCCTTTAATGTCCGAATTTTGTCTAATGGCGATAGCCAGTGTTTCTACAGCTACAACGAACAGATATGGAGATAGCGGGTCTCCCTGCCGAACTCCTCGTTCCAGCGTAAAAAAGCTTGAAGTCATACCGTTGTTCAAGATACAGCTTTGTATATTTTTATAGAAGACTTTAACCCAGTGAAGGAAATCTGGACCAAAATTGAATGCCTCAAGGCATTTAAAAAGAAATTCCCATTCAACACTATCGAATGCCTTTTGAAAATCAATGAATAACATTAAACCGGGAATGTTTTCTTTCGCCGTAAAGTCCATGACATCGTAAATAGATCGTATAGTTTCGCCTATAAAACGATCTTTTACGTATCCTGTCTGATTGGGATGAATAATATCAGGCAAGACATTTTTAATCCTCGATGCAATTGCTTTTGTCATTATTTTTGTATCTACATTAACGAGGGAAATTGGACGCCAATTTTCTAAAAATGAACGATCTTTCCCTTTCTTTTCAATTAGTGTGATGACTGCTTGTTTTTGAGAGCTAGACATCTCACCTTTTTCGAAACATTCATTAATGCAGTTCATGAAGCTGTCGCTAATTACTGGCCAAAATATCTTATAGAACTCAATAGGAATACCGTCATTACCGGGAGTTTTATTATTGTCAAAGCTATCAAGGAGACAATAACATTCTTCTGCTGAAATTTTGCCTTCGCAAATGTTTTTCTGGTCTTCAGAAAGTGTGGGTATGTTTAAATCGTTTAGAAAAGAAGAAATTTTAAGTCCAATATCTGGATCAGTACTGCTGCTTTTGTACAAATTTTTGTAGAACCGTTCTTGCTCTTTTAATATACAAAATGGATCTGTGTTAATTACCCCACTTATGTGAAGTTTACGTATATGCTTTTTTATATGATTTCTTTTCTCAAGGTTTAAAAAGTATTTAGTACTTTTTTCCCCATGCTCATGCCAACGAGCGCGTGCGCGTATAATTATTCCTTTAGTCTTTTCTTCATAGAAGGTTTCTAACTTTTCCTGAGCTGCATTATAGCGAGTTGCGTTAGAGTCACTTGGAGTAGTTTCGTATTCTTGCTTTGCCTTTTTAAGCTCATCCTGGAGATTTAATTCTGTTGCATTTCTTTCCTTGGCCTTTTTCTTAGAGTAGTTAATAGCGTGCGCCCTTATATTGTATTTGATCCAATCCCAAACATTACGACTGTCCGAAAGCTCTTTGCGTCCCTCTGCCGTCCATATTGGAAGCATTTCAGTAACATTATTCACATATTCTTCATCCTTCAACATGGAGCAGTTCATTTTCCAATACCCGGGACCTTTCTGCTCATTTTCTAGCTCTCCAATCTCTAACCAAATTGCATCATGGTCTGTTCGAGGGGCTGGAATTATTTCACTAGATTTCACTAAATCATTCAAATTATTAGAAATCAACCAATAATCGAGGCGGCAAAAAATTCTTGGAGACTTTTGACTCCAGGTAAAACTTCTTGTGTCTGGGTTTTTAATTCTCCAAATATCAACCAAATCCAGTTGATTTTGTAGGCAATCAATGCAGGCAGTAACTGATTTTCTTTGAATAATTATGCCTCCTTTTTTATCAATCTCTGGATTTAAAGGGCAATTGAAATCGCCACCTATAATGATATTATCTTCCGAATCTAAGTTTTCTTTTTGTAGCGTCGCGAGTAAGTTATTGAAAAACGATAAGATATCTTTGTCCTTGTTTGGTGCATATACATTTATTAAAACATATGTTTTGTCTTTAATATCAGCTTTAAGAATGATGAAGCGTCCCAAAGGGTCAAGGATCTTTTGATGGATGGTGCAATCAAAGCCATTCTTAATCAGGATAGAAACTCCACGTGCGTTGGAGCTGCCATGACTTGTTATAATATCTGCACCCCATTCATTCTTCCATTGAGTATCAGTTTTTATTGTTGAATGGGTTTCTTGCAAAAAAATGATGTCAGCTTTACGTTTCCTGCACCAAGTAAACATTGTTCTTCTTTTTTTAAAATTACTTAGGCCCTTTACGTTGAGCGATACCAATTTAAAGACCTCGCCCATTAAATGTTATGTTCGTTTCAAAATTGAGAGCCGCATCAGAAGCCAAAGACAAAAAAAAAATAAATGTATGTGCTAATGAACTGCAAATTTAGCTCCAAATTTAAACAAATAAACAAAAGAACTTTTAGTGAGGGTGCAAAACCTAAGTAAATGAGATTCACCAATGTTGCTCGACATCTATGAATAGCTATAATCCTACATGCATACGTAATTAGAGAAAAAAGAAATACAAAGAAATTTCCTAAATAAACAAGTAACATAAATACACAAATTGTTTGTCTGACGTGCATTAAGTCCCATCAGCCCTCCATCTACTAAAGCTTATACGCTATTCATTATTGAACCGTAATAAGGAAGATTTTCAGTTTCAGTCCCATTATATACTTGGCCGTTGATGATCAATTTGTCCACCTTGAAGAATGCCGATTGTTTTTCTTGCTTCGCTTTTTTTAGCACAGGGTACAATTTCGTATGAATCGCCTCGATTTCTTTAGGGTAGTCATGCGAAATTCCAATTTTGGTACCTTTTAAATTTTTAACTTTAGACCAAACGAACTCCTTATCTTGATAAAAACTAAATTTAGCAATAACAGGCCTTGTATTCGTGGACCTCCGCGGGTTGCGCCGGGTTGGCAAGCGATGTACTCGTTCAAATCTAATTTCATTCATATCCAACCTTGAAATTTTCATTTTCTCTTCCATCATTGAACGAACCAATTTTTCTGTATCTCGTGGTGTCTCACCTTCAATTTCCTGGAGGTTATAAATCTTTATACTCTCCCTTCTAGTGTACGCCTCCAGTTTGATGTTGCGGCATTTCAACTGTTGAATCTCCGTGTTGTGGTTCTGCATCTCCTCGGTACCACTTGCTGTTTGAGAGCACATGTTGGCTACACAAGTTTTTAGGTCTGTTAGTTCCTTTCCCGTGTACTCGGCGGCCTTTCTTAGCTGTTTGTTTTCTTCTTCTACCTCTGTTAAATGGTCTTTCACCGATGCTATTTCCGTAAACAAATCTAAAAGTTTATCGATCTTGGCCTCTAATTTGATGATACTTGCCGAGGCATCGCAGCAATGGCCGGACACACAGTCCTCGTCCGTTTGGGAACCAGTATTTTCTCGCTGTCGTTTACGCGGAATACACTTTTCTTCGGTGTTTAAAGCGGCTTCCTCGATCTCTTCATTCATTTTGCTAGTAGACGGAGCACTGAATTAAAATAATTCACATATCTATAAGACTTCTAACAGAGCGACCAAAAACACGTCCTTCCTGCATTAGTAGTCTTAGTATACTAGTAGAATTCTACTAATAAATGTTAGTGTCTGCATAAAAACAATATAACCAACTTAGCTCCTCCTCTAAAACCTGTACAATGAATTTTAAATTACGAAAATTGAATCTCGCGTTCTATGGAAAATTTTTATTAGGTAAACAAATTCCTAATTAATTATCTACGCACCAATAAATATATTTTCTTTCCGAATCAGGGAGCATATATCGGAGAAAATAACACACATAACGAAAAACATTCACAGACTCAGATGGAGAGCATAATTTTAATTTATTCTTGCTTTTCACCCACGTGACCTTTTGCTTGACAATGGTTGCTAGCCGCCATGTTGGTGTCCCTCGACAGTAAACAAAGTGATCGAAAAGAGAAGCTAGTGTGAGGAAATGTAGGGGAGTTAACTATGGTGTTATGCATTGTGTTGGCATGTGGATCGAAAAGTGGCAAACGTAAAGGTCTCCAAAATCATCGCTAACCAAGGCGAAGAGTACGAGGAACTGAGTAGAAAGCGTAGGGAAAGGTAGATCGGTGCAGTAAGTCTTGGCGACACTGCAGAGAAGAATATCCTCGAGACAGAGAGAGTTTGCGGTCGTCATTTTCACCAAGGACAGCCAGCGAAGGACTTCGATCAGTTCAATCCAGACTGGGTACCTTCCGTAAATTTAGGAAAGAAAGAATATCGACGTCCAAAGGACTTTTAAGCTTCTGTAGAAAGATCTGAGAGCCGAGTTGAAAGGAGACGGAAGGCCGCCATTGAACAACAAGAGCAGGAAGCTACAAAGAAGAGAAAACTTCTAGAACAAAGCGGTGGCCGCATCTGTGATTTAGACTTTGAATCTGGGGCTAGTACATCAGAAATTACAGAGGAACAGCTAACTGATGGAATGGATACTTTTGCGATTGGCAGGGACCGAAGCGCAAAACTAAAGAGTTCACACATTCCTCCACACAAACAGAACCCGAAGTGGCACCAACTGCGGCTAGTGAAGGGACTCAAACTGAAGAGTTTTAGTATTTAATTGAAAGACCTTGTGGCTATAAGGCACCTGGAAGAGATTTCTCCGATACCGACGACAAAGTGCCGGATTTTATACGGGCTGCCGTCCATCGAAGTGCTAATGAAAACATTTGAACATCTCGCACCTGCCGTGAACAGGAAAAGCCTTACTCTTGATAAATTTCTTGACTGTCTATAATTGTTCTGATGAAGCTACGGCTTAATGGCCCATTTCAAGTTAAAATTTTTCATCTTTGTGTTATGCATTTTCATTTTACATGTGCTGGTGCAAAGAAAATATTTACATGCCTCTGCTATTTATATGTGTTCCAGGCAATGTTATATATTCAATATTTATAAACCATAATAATATTATATGTGATAGAGTGAGGAAGGAAATCATTATGTTAAAAAAAACTGTAAGGGTATTTCACAGTTTTATGGAAAAACCCTCTAACTTAACTAACATAATTGAGACAAAGGAAATGGAAAAATAAATTAGCTTATAGTATTTTCATGGCTGATAATTATTTTTTTGCTTCATTTTTCTAATCTCCCTCTCTCCACCACCTCCTTCAAAGAATGTCAAAGATACTTCAGGGCAAATTATTAATGGTTTGTGGGGAAGACGTCAGTAAATTTATAGAGGATGCAAAACAGTTTGAGGTCTTAATATTTTCAAAACCAAAGGTTGCTAATCCATGGAACTAAGTTTGCATTTTAAATCATATTTTCAAATCTCTCTCTGGGGGTGTGCAGACCAGATGCAAACTGTAAATTGCTCTTACATTTCAAGTAGCAGATTGATAGCAAAAGCTAAGGATTGGCAAGAAATATGTTGCACAACCAGCATTGTTACTCACCAGTGAGTGAAACCCTAATTTACACTTTTCGTGAACTTCCCCAGGTTTTTCCAGTAAACAACTTGCACCATTCACACCCCCCCCCCCCCCCCTCCGAAAAAAAAAACTTGCATACTATCAAGCAACTCATGCAAACAGAAAAAGAACTTATTTCTTAGGTAGTATGCCATTGGTAAAATATTGGTATTTAAATTTATAAATGTCAGTTAGACCAGCACCAGTCAATATCCAAATTATGCAAATTTTGTATTGATTCCATTTTCCCAATAAAAAGGCGAATGATTTCATTAGTCTACCTTGTAAAAATTAGATAAATACCAAATATTTACCAATAATATACCACTTTAATAATCACCTTTTTTCCTGTGATATGTAGAATGAGCCTATTTACAACAAAAGATACGATCATCCAGCCCTTGGATCTATGACTAATTTGTTTCTTTGAATTCTTGCATCCTATAAATAAACAGGTTTTGGACTAGGTTTGTCCATGTTACTACTAAAATACTGGGAAATTGCTCATATTCCCATTTCTCCGAGACATTCAGCCAAATGTGAACACATTCTTGAGGGATCAAAGGTTACCTGCCTAAGGTCTTTGCCATTAACAAAATAGAAGGCAAATGCAATGACAAAATGCCACAGTCACTACTATTATTTTGCTGTTGAACTGGTGCATAATAGAGTGAATTCAAACGACCACCTGGAGGTTCGTTCATAGCCTGTGAGTGTCGAACGCGGCTTTGCCGGCCACGACGTAGTATTTTTCGTGAATTAGCTTTCCTCTCATGATCACCGATTGA
>JAHPZR010036732.1:165000-172500 GCA_019787425.1 Platygyra sinensis
GGCCACTTAAGTACGACGAGAACCATTTTATGGCTGCCTGATCGACACCCAAATGAATAAATAAATGATTCTTACTAAAAAAATAAACCTGTTTTGACATACACAAGAGTTTTTCCTTGTTTGTCAACCTGACAGAATAAAATCCTTACCCCTTAAATAGTGTTGTCTAATATAGCTGCGGGTGTTTTGAATCGCCAGGAGAAAACAAAGAGAAATTTCAACAGTTAGTCTACAAAGAACCTACTTCAGGGACTTGTCTTCGTGCGAGACTCTTTTCCCCACGTGCAAGGGATTGGGGCTTGGTCTGATCGTAGAACTTACTAAAATGTCACAATAAGAGGTTTTATAACCTGTAAAACGTGAGAGAATTGCCGCTAACTGGAAGAACTGTAAGAAGGAAAACCCTAGAAGCGAGGTTGATTACTTTTACTTCAGTTAGAGATGGCACTGGCGAATTTCATATTAGGGATGTGGCAGAGGGAGGGCCGGGTGGAACCCTGTGATGGACTAGCATCTCATTCAGGAAGTGGAGTAGACATGTGTACTCCTAGTCGCTAAACGTGACGGAAACTGCGAGATAAACTCGAGCTATATGGTCCGTTTGGCCTGACGTAAACTTTTACATAACCCTATTGTACTGGCTAAAACTTAACGAGGCCTGGTTCATGATAAAGTCACAAAACAGATAATTCAGGTAAGGACGTTCGCGCGAAAATTTCCACTCTTTTTCAATTTTTTTTTTTTTTACTGCAGTCAGATAATGTGTTACTTTTGTCAGAAACTCATAAAAATGGTGGGGGTTGGGGTAACCGATTCCCTTTTTTTTCTGGGAAACTACCCTGAGTTTGAAATATTGGCGCTCGTAATTCAGCATAGCCTACAGGGGTTTATCGACGGTGATTCAATGGTTGCAAACGATCTTGATCATACTTCGTAGAAGTGGGTCTGTTGTGTAAATAGCTCCAAATTTTTCCAGTTTTCACCAAACTTACCCCTACAAGAGGCATTTGAAACCGTCGTACAGATAAACAAAGAGCTAAGAAGAACGGATTTCTATAGTGCATTTCGCAAAACAATTCAACCTTCGATGTCAATAGGTTTTCTTCATTTTTTCCCTAAACGTGAAAAATCGGTAAAGAAAATGATCCACCAAAAGAATAGAATAGGGGTCACCGAACGTCCAAGGGCCCGTTTCTCGAAGCTCCCGGTAATTACCCGGCCCGTTAAGCTGTTTTGTTTTCCATTAGGGACGGGGGTTTCAAAGTTTTGGAAATGGTTTAGTAAAGTTATCAGCCAAAGAAACAAAATGGACTTCATTAGAGGTCAGAACACTCCCTACTTTTCTCGAGACTTCGATTTCAAAATATGATTTTGGGCTCATTAAGTTACCGGGTCTTTCGAGAAACGGGCCCCAGGATCCAGGCAAAAGCTATAGCAATGGCCATTTGCCTTATCATTTATTTTATTACTTATGTAGCGCACGCTCTCGTGCATTCCATGTGAATTTGCGTGCGCTGTAAGTTTGCGCAGAAACTGTTAGCGCGAAAGTCCTAAATCCATCGGTTTCTTCGAGAGGCTTTCCAGAAATGTCGAATGACGACCCTGGTCCAGTTTTCCGGTTTAGAGACATCCGACAGATCACTGTGTCACTTCATTTTTACCAAACGCCGTGAAGAGCGCTTGAAACCAATCATGTTTCGTCGTTTCCTCATTCTTTGCCTCGTCCTAGTCTAATTTGTGTCGATGGGTGTCATACTTCCTGTAGTTTTGAGCTCTATTCTCTGAGGATGTTTAACACCTGCTGAATTCATCAAGCGAAGTCTCAACTCTCTGATTTCCTTGTCTTTCTGTGTGAGAGAGAAAATATAAAGCTGTTATTTAAGGGTGACGTTTTTTCAGTGTTCAGAGTAGAAATTATATCGCTTGTCTCCTGGGCGTCTCCTGGGTTAAGCCTGTCTTAGCAAGTACCGAACACCAAGCAAGCACTGGCACAACTAAGCCCTTATCAAGCGACTAACTGTCAGGCTGCACCGTAAGGTACATGTAACGGTCTACACCTGAATCAGTTCCAATGGACACATTTGTGTTTCGGTCAACACCGTTGTTCTATTCAACTAGGGCAATCGAATAGAACGGCAAAAGTCCGACTTTGACATAAGCCGAATGTAATGCACACATTACGGAAACACAGTATGGATTATATTTTACATGAGGTCGTGGCAGCCCTTTTTGTGTCCCGAAGCAACGAATTCAAATGGCGGCCATGTTGTTGTACCAAACTAATCCTAATCCTCTTTTCTTATGTAAACACTTTCTTTTGTTCCAATAAATTTGCATGGCTGCTGGTCACGTGAGTGAAAACACTCTAAGTCAGCTGACTTGTTTTAAATAACTGACATTTTGGGTGCTACCATTATGCCAAAATGACCGGTCAGAGATCAGTGGGAATATCTGAGGAAAATGAAACGACATTTTCCTTTTGAACCGGGCCAACCGATAGAAAAGACTCTTGTCATTTTAAATTATTTTTTTTTCCGAATTCCCTAATTAGGGCAAAGAACCGGTTTACCAAAAATGGAACGGCGAATTTCGCTCGGAATATTCAATCCCACCGAAATTTGCGGACCACCTCCAGAGGTGATCCCGAATATTGCAGTCAGAAGAAACCGAAACGGACCTTTGCATTTGAATCCTAACCGAAATTTCCGAAATCTTTGCAGGGTCCGAAATTGCGCTTTCCTGGTCGCCAATGCGACTAAAAATTTTGCACTGGCGACCCGATTTTCATAACTGGTCGCCAGCGGGCGATTATTAATTAACTATTTCAGGCCACCATAATTATACAAACGATAACTTTAATTTTCAGTTAAATCGATTCAAATAAAATTCAAAGCCGCCCACCAACTGGTGACTTATTTTTTACATTTCTGCAGATTTTGAAGTATAAAACCGATTTTCCTCTGGTTATAATCTACCACACCCTTTCACAGCTACGATCAGGGTGAAGGTTCGTCGCCATGTTTCTTCAGCGGTTTCCCAGTATTGCGGGGTCGTATTGCGCACGGTTCAGAAGCTGCACGGTTGTGGCCTGGCACCAGCAACATGGCGACACGTCGATCGTCTTGACAGAACGCAAAAGAAAAGATTGTTTTGAACAAAGAACGAAACAGCGGTTTTTCTGTCGGCCACAAGAGAAGGTACAAAGTTGACTTAAAACATCTGGCAGTCGCACGAAACTGCGTATAAAGCCAGCATTCGATCCGTTCGACGTGCTTTTTCAGTGGCAGATGTATAAATAATCAGCGTGTTGTATTTAATGTTTGTCGTTAGCGGAAAAATCACCATTGCAGCATCAAACGCGTTCTATTCGTTCAGATTCTCAAAGAAAAATTGGCGACCAGAGTTTTCTATCTATTTGTGTTTCGTTGCGAAGGAAACATTTTGTTGACACTTTTTGGCGACCACATTTTTCCATCTGGCGAATGAAAAAAAAATTTCAGTCGCTAGTAGGCGTCTGGCTAAAAAAGTTAATTTCGGACGCTGCTTTGGCATAATGGAAAAGCACCCTTTATTTCCATCTTTCACTCAGTGATTAGCCTCACATTGCTGGGTAATCCAGCTGACCTCAAAACCATGACTGTGGTCTCAATTTGCAGCTAATGGCCTTTGTTGTCTTGATTGTGATCGCATCAGTTTTCCCCAGTTATAATATTGTTACAAATGATCCTTGTTGAACAAACCGGGTGCAAAGCAATTCGTTTCTTACGTCGTTAATTTTCCTCTTCAAATCTATGATTTGTCGCTCTGTATCAATGTCAACTGTTGGCATGGTGGTGTTTGTTTCTAGAACCAAAGCGTTCGAAGTAAACGTTCGACGCAGCTGATCCCCAGACAACAGAATTTTTTTCATCTCCAGCACCTGCAAATGTAGATATACAGATAAAACAATAATACTACGAGTACGAACTATGGTAGGTTGACAATCAGTGTCTTATATAGCAATCGATATTTGGAAAGACCCTCCATCTCCTTTACAAGATTCAAATGTGCATTTGCTGTTTAGAAGCAAATAAAACGTTTGATCGTATTTACAACAAGTTTCTCTATCCGAGCGCCTATCTGTCACGTAATCGGCGAGTAATCACGTGGGTGTCTAATTACAGGTGTCTGATTCGAACTTTTTGTAATTGAATACCTTTAACTGGATACCCACGTGATTTTCACGTCAACTTCGCGCGCTTTAATGGCTTCCTTCGCAATGTTTTCTACTTACGAAAAGCGCTCTTGACGTTTTCGCTCAAAATAATTTCTCGAAACACATTTTTCATCCCCAAATTTGTTATAGATACAATTAATTAGTAATTGGACCTCGTGTCATTTTACAGTTGTGTGCTTAGTTACCTTGCCTATGATTGGAAGCGAGGCTGGAGGTGACTTTGCCTTGCAATAGCCCATTTCACGGTTAACTTTTCTCATTTGCATTACAATGTAATCGAACGTGGATGCGAGGCAATTTCGGGCTAAAACTGGAAAATAGCCCGAAATTGCCTCACATACATGCTAGAATTCATTGTAATGCAAATGAGGAAAGCTAACCGTGAAAAGGGCTATTGATACCGACCTCTCTGCTTTTCTCATGTAAATGGAAACTAGTTAGCATAAGAACAAGCTGATTTAAACAAAAACAGTGAGGTCTTTATCAAAACAAGGTCACCTCCAGCCTCGCGCTCCGCGCAAGTCCGATTTTGAAATTACGCGCACGATTTTTTCCTGAATTCTACTCCACTAGGTCCAATTACTATTACTAATGGTAAAAATAACAATTTCCTAGATTTTTAGTTTAGAAAGCTTCTATTTTCCACTGATTCGCTTACCAGGTTGTTACTGGAAAGTTTGTTATCGAACAGTTCGACAAAGCAATCGCCTTCAAAGTTGTAGTTTAAATCAATCCCGGGAGGGGTTACTCCCATATATGGGCTAAATAGGTACGTGCCGCAGAATAGGGTTTGACCCTTTTGTTACTGTGTTCCTAGTGTGGCCCCTAGATAGGGTAGCTAAATTGTGTTATCTAATACTGGAGTGTAAAAAACACTCTTAAACGAATGTTTGGGCCTTAAAAAAGGGTATCAATTTTCACTTTCTTAGTCCTTAAGTAGGGTTAGGATTCAAGAACCTTCGGGGCACACCCTTATCCAAAATTCGCGGGAATACCTCCCCCGTATAGATTGACTCCTAAATTACATTAACACTTTTTTCAATTTACGTCTCCTTTGTAAGTCTTTTAATTAAAATTTCCCGTTTCTTTCATGACTTGGCCATTCGTCTTTTCTCGGAAATTGTAATTTTTGTGATAAATTGGTAACAAGACTTATGTCGTCGTGTCGTCGAATTCGGTCTGCAATCATTTTCGTGATAAACAAATTTTGTTATTCACTCGTATGATAACAGACCGAATAAGACTCCACTCAGTCCTATTATCATTACCTATACCATACCACAGAAAATGCAGCCAATCAGGATGCAGGAAAGCCGTTCTAGATTCAACGGTATCACATCCAACCTTTCGCCATGCGCCTCGCGTATGCCGCATTGATTGTCACTATATTTTCTATTTAGTTTATACCACACAAGTGAATAGTACTTTTCGCACGCGCTGATTGGCTAGCTCGGAGGTGATTAGCCAAGTACTATTCACCTCCGAGAAGCCGAAGAAAAACAAAATGGCTTTTGTCGGTACATTGTCACAAGTAAAGTTACTCTTTTGGCCGCTTGTTATTCAGCTTGTGTGGTATATACTAAAACAATTATTCACCTCAGTGTCGGTGAATAGTGGTGGATATTTACCTCAACTTTGGTGAATTATTGTTAAATATTACGGTATAAAATAGCTATGAAACGCTCTCTAGTGGTATATACCATGGAAAATCCCGCGGTGGAATATTCCATGGTATACCACTCGAGAGTCTCGAAAGCGTTGCATAACTAGTGTGTCTACTATCACACCAAGAAACGAAGCAATTTTATCCTAATCTAAACACGGTTACATAAGGCCCGGTGCATGCGTCGTATTTCTGCCGTGTCGAATTCAATTCAACGAATTAAATTCAACAGAAAGGCTACGCATGAACCAGGCCTAATTACATATTGTAATGAATTTCCCCATTCTTAGTTTTCTGTTTATTCACGTGCTGCCAATATAGACTGACTGAAATTGTAATTAAGATGAGCTAACAAGAAAATGAAAAAGTTAATTCTGCCCCAGAAGGGCGAAGAGGATGATCGCGTGGGGGGAAAATTACCGCCCAAAAAATTCCGGAATCAAACATTTCAAACCGAAGAAAATCCTTTGATTTCCACTGTCACATTAACTCTATGGCGCCTCCTTCTCCCAAGGAATTGAAGTCTCCAGCTCGAAATGAAATTTTGTTTTAGATAGAATCATTTTTTCGTTTGTTTGTGTGTGCCATTTCTAAATGCAAAATTATTTAATTGTTCTATTAATATTAATATTAAAAATCCCTTAATTAATAGTTGAAAATGAGAAAGAAACTGTTATAAACAAGTAAATCGAACTCTCTCAAATATGGAGATAAGAACAAAACACAAAGACAGTTCTGCATACAAACATTTGATTGTAATTCTAATAATGCTGAGAAGATAAGACAGATACCTTTGGTATGAAGACAAGGCATAGAGTGATTGAAGTGCAAATAATAATACAAACAGATGCAATGGAAAAGGAGGCGTCTGGCTGCTCCCGCATGGCTAAAGATATGGGCGCACCAATAACGCACAGGATAAACACATTGTACACAGACATCCCAATGTACCTGCAAAACAAGGCTACATTTACCTCATGTCAGATAATTATCACAGACTTTGAAACCCAATAATACGGCAAGTTTTAACTTTCTCTCGAAAGTTTATTGCATAAAATTGTTTATTGTGTAAAATTGTGACTTTTTTTCTTCTGAATTCTTAAGTTATCACGCGCTGGAGCGCTCCCGTGTATGTTACTTAAGCCGCGACTACCCAAGGCTGGAGGAATTTGAGGTTTCACTCTGAAAGTGTTTCCCGTCCACACTACGCCGAACGAATTAAAAAACGCAATCACCGGTCAATCTGGAAATATTTGTAAAACTGAGTCAGGGAAATCGCATGATTATCGTTGGCGCCATCGTTTTCGAACAGCTTGGTTTTCCGTCCACACAAAAACAAAAAGTCAGCGTTATAAATTTTCCTGGTTTAAAGAGGGCTTTCGAAAAGGTCCGTTTTGGTGAAGGATTAGTGTGGACGGTAGGCCTAACCGTAGAAATAAAGCTCCGTTTTCGGGACGGATTAGTGTGGACGGTAGGCCAAACCGTAGAAATATAGCTCCGTTTTCGCGACGGATTAGTGTGGACGGTAAGCCTAACCGTAGAAATAAAGCTCCGTTTTCGTGACGGATTGGTGTGGACGGTAGGTGTTACCGTAGAAATAAAGCTGCGTTTTCGTGACGGA
>JAHPZR010036732.1:175000-194274 GCA_019787425.1 Platygyra sinensis
GACCAAGCCCAAAATAATTGCTCTAATCTCAAAGGACACAGACAATACAATGGAGCAGTCAAAACTCGAAGTTATTACATGTACCTTTCGTGAAGCGCGGAAAACATGTGCGAGCGAGTAACGACTGATTTTGGTTTATCTTTTGTTGGCTAAAAATGTGACACGAGTTTTAAAAGCCAATCTTGTTGCGTAACGATGCGAAACCAATCAATTTTTGACACTCCATGAAAACCGCTCTAATCATCTCACCTCTTGTGGAAACTCTCTCACAGTCCTTGTCATGGGATCTGTGACTTGCCATATCGCAAGGTAAATGACGTCAACCATGACAAGCACACAGACTACAGCGAACAAATGTCGATCCTTTATAACCTAAAAAGAGAACATGTCAACTTATCAACACAGACTGAAAAACCACTACGACAATGATCGAAATTTTACAGAAACTATTTTTGTCAAAATACCCCAGTCTGAGCGCACGTTTTGACGAACGAGAGTGGTTGCTAACTAGCGTTGTATAGCTTCAGGACTCCAACAAACAACGTGCAACTTTGTTCATACAGGCATGTTTGTGTCTCACTGCCGAACAACAGGCATTCTTCAGAAGCGTCTTGTTTCTTACCGCTTCCGATGATGAGCAGGTAACCCCCGAGTATGAAACGTTTTAAAGTGGATCCCCCACCTTATATTACGGTCACTTCATTATTATGGCCGCTTTTTTATGTCCCACCGAAGCACCAGTACAAATTTTCATATAAGGAAACCCGGTTAACGTGGCCACCTCAATAAAACCAACGGCCATATTCTCAAATAGTACACTGTATAATGCTTTATGATTTTACCCTGTTCATACGGTCACTCAAACCAGTTATTATATTCTTACATTGTTAATATTTCATACACTGATTCAAATGTAAATTTTCAGTATCAGGGTATGCCTGCTAATGAACAGTTGTTTAGAAGTGCAATTGTGATATATCTGTCAAGTGAGGTGTGATCCTTCCTCTGTAGAATACGGCCAACCCGTTAATGCGGCAAAAATTTCCATGGCCCGTTGGTCACCGTATTATAACGGGTTTTACTGTACTAATTCATTGCACAGTCCAGGAAAACTAAGGACTAAGCGTTGTTATAACTCAAGTACATGTAGTTTTTTTTTTGTTGAACGGATAATAAAATACCGGAAAATATATCAGTCCTTCAACAAAGATTTTTCAATGAAAAACTAGTTCTTCAACTTTACATCTTTACTGTTCTTGTGATTTTCAAGTTTTACCTTTCGTTTCAATTTCTTGTTGGTAAAAATCAGGTGAACTCGCCAGGTTTTGGAAAACATGGCGCCATACGCTAAACTAAAGCCCAGTGACAGAGTCCAGGCTCTGCTCTGAAAAAGAGAGAGAGAGGAAAGGAGACGAGTAAGTTATATGAGTAACATTAATATGAGGCAAATAATGAGTCATGACAAGAAATCGATTCCAGAAGACTGCAATAACTAACAGAGAACTCAATGGCAAGAATTGTATCTTGTTTATGATCCTAAACTTTCAATCATTTTATTTCATACTGGAAAGTCATCGAACAAGTAAGTAAGGCCTGTGCCATGTTGACTCTAATCACCAAAATCCAACGGTTCCAATTTGCTTGTGGATCTAAAGCCGCGTTGATTATCATGCATGCTTTCCCAGTTCCCGTCTGTCAGCGAGTATGTATAATTTTATATTAGGAAATTGTCGGAACGACTAATATTCCACGAACTAGTATTAATCCATTCAGTGATTGAGTAGTAATACTAAAAAGTTTATACTAAAAATTGGGATTAAGCGCTAGACGGCGCGGTAGCTCAATTGTATTCGCGTATTTTAAGGGCTAATTTCACTCTTCCTCCCCTCTCCGTTCACTTAGGAAGAGCTAGGAACTTGAGCACCTGGCCGAAAAAGATTGGATAGCAACGATAATCTTCTTCCAAAGGTTGTGGTAGATTAACCAGCAAACACTCAATCCAAAACGGTGTTTGTAAAGAGTGCTCGTGATTTTTCTCTCACGCTAGTCGATTAATTGCCCGTGGCAGTGTTCAACTCGAAAGATTAAGCTAATTTGGTCACTGTACACATTTGGTTAACTCATCACTTGTGTAACTTAATTCCTTTGCTGTTTTATTTCTTTACTCTTGTACAGTAGTTCTGTGTGGAAATATTTGTAAATAGTGCAAAAGAATAAAAACTGAAATTGAAACCGAGGGAACAACCGAGTCAACTTTCAGGCACAAGATTCATTTCGGTAGTAAATCTATTGGTAGTTAAAAAAATTACAGATACTTTGAAAATGCTGGGCTATTATTCTCTATCTACAGCATAATTGATATCTGATCGATAGTAAGTAACGTGGCCGATATAAGAACGGCATTCATGATAGATCGCCAGATCTAGATCTAGTATTACATTGCATACTAAATTATGAATAGAATTGGGTATGTTTCAGATTTACCGCGCACACTATCTCGTAACCACTAGAAATGAATCCACCATCCAATCCAAACAGGAATACTGAGATATAACTTAACGTGCATCCCAGCAGCACAGAGTTGTTCAGATTAGGACTGGACATCTTGATGAACCTTGTAAGGAAATCAAACGTAATGTTATTATGACTGATCTGCTACATATGGTATGGGATAAGCATGGCTTGCAATTTGATTTGTGATGCTAAAGTGATTTTGGTCTCTGGTTTTACAACGGTTTGCCGAGATTGGCTGTAAAGTCTAATCGGTAGGTAAGAAATTGGTTTGGTTTTTGTTTAAAGACACTCAGTTAAAAACCACTCTCCGAATAGAAGTCACTGCAGTTTGTAAATTTCTAGAGTGATCACTCAAGCCAATCACAGAGAACACATGATACAGACAATCCAATTAGCTAATCGAAACTTGAAGTAAATACGTCTAGCTGATGCGTAGTGCGGGAAAACGAGTGTCAGTGAATCAAAATTGGGTTTTGTTTATTTCTTAAGGCTGGTTTTCACTAGCGACGGAGTCGGAGTCATAGTCGGAGTCATAAGAGACCTTATGACCTAATGAAAATCGACAGTCGGGGTCGTAAGCGGAGTCATAAGCTCGACGGAATCGATCGGAGTCGGAAAAATCAGAACGTTTCCATTTCTTCCGATTCCGTTTACGACTCCGTCGCTTATGATTCAGTGAAAACTGGGTTGTCTGCAGAGTCGGAAGCAGAAGCGGAATAACCAACCAATCGAAAAACCCGGAATCGAACATTGTTATTGGTTTATTCTTCCGCTTCTGCTTGCGACACCGACAATGCAGTTTTCACTTGATCGTAAGCGACGGAGTCATAACCAGAATCAGTCTTCTGCTTCCAACTCCGTCGGTTTGATTTTCACTAGATCGCATCGCTCTAGGCTTCTGATTACGACTCCGTCGCTAGTGAAAACCAGCCTTTACTGGACAAAAAAGTGGCGCGAGTCTATTTTTTAAGCCAGTCGTGCATTGGAAACCACTTTATTAGATCTAGTTTCAACGCATTAGGGACTTTCCAACAGAGGCTAAGAACTTGAAGCATTTTATAGGAAAGTGTGTCAAGTGAAAATGCGGATGAGAACTTAAGTTACAATAAAACCACATGAATCAGTTTATTCAGGTTACTAAAAACAAAAACATATTTCTTAGTTTATGCTTCACGTTTCAAACCATCAAAGTCTGTATGTTCGCTGCAGCCTGGATCTAAAAATTGGGACTACCGAACGCATACAAATCATCTCGTGTTTGCGCATTTATTTCTAAAACGGGAAAACTAAACACAAAAGAAACCAGGTTCGATTTATCAGGGAAGCCAAAATTATGATAGAGGAGTACACCAGAGTTTATCGAGATCATTACAAGCATTACATCATACCTGACGTTTCGCTTAGCGATGTTGAACCACAGGAAAAATAAAGAGGTAAGTATAGCAAGTGACGTAACCACCGCCATGAATATAAACAGTGGAAGGGACACTGACATAAGTTCGTAAACAACTTTGGTCCTGTCTGGAGGAGGTGAACCACCTGTTAGGACGTTAAATAAATCACTCAGTGGGACATTAGAGAAGTCACTTGAAACATGCAGTCTGTTGTCAAGCCTCTCTTGGTAAAGAGGAAGTAAATCTAATATACTACACGTCAGAAACTTCACAATAGTATTGGAAACCCCTATAGCCAGAAAAGAATCACTTAGGCGCATCACAATTCATCTTTTAAGCTATCCTCTAAATTGAAAATTACCTTTCCATGTTATAGCTTCATAACCTGCCCAGGTTATCGTACCCTCACTTAAACGATACAATCCAACTGTTACTTGTTTCCCATCTGCGAACGAAGAAAAAGAAAGTTTGTTAGCACTGCAGGTGCCAACCTTGGAAAAAAGAACAAATTAAAACACCCCTTTAAAATGGTGACCGATTTTCGAAACAACGAGTGCTAAAGGCGCAACCCTCTAGATTAGTCCGGGTCATGCTCCCTGACGAAATGTTTTGGATTTGTAATTCCCGTAAGCCCCCTTTCTTGGGTTCCTGTATCATTCTAAAAAATATCTGAATAATTTCCGTAATACGATGGAAATCGGTATGGATTCATGCACGCCTGAAGCCAGACCTACAAAAAGTTATACAAAAAGTTCATGCCGCGCCCTGAACGTCTGTCGGGTGTGTATGTAAAAAAGAACATCTTAACCAGCGGTGAATCGATGAATAAGCTAAAGAATACGTCGTACTGCTTGGCAACAACGTTGAAAAAGGAACGACAATTACGGGTTCAAATAATTCTCGAAGGCGCATGGGTAGATCGCTCTCGGTTCCTGGGCTTCAGTCATACGAGCTATTTAATTAATCAAGCTGTGGCGCAAAGGGGCATATATTTAAAGAACATATTTTAACCTTTCATTTGAACAATCTGCGTATCTCCAGCTCTGTTTCCCTTGCTGGTGAAACCAACAGGTCCCTTGAGAAAAGAAGTTCATAATCAAAAACAAAGTTTAAAACTAACGCGAAAGCGTTCGTCTACATTTACGTCAGTAGTGATTTTTCATTCGGTGTTTCAGGCCCACTTAGACCCATGCAGTTCAGAAGTCGTGGTGTGATTCTCCCGTGTCGAGCTTAATTGCAATTAGGTTCGACAGCAGCATGGCAGAAACACGACTCTAATTCAGACGCCGTGTCAGAGCTGCACCAAATTCAGGGTTTTACTAAAGCCATGCAGAATCAACCTCGTAACTCCCCGCGAGAACTCAATCCCCACAAAATACATGAGCATAATTTGTGAAATTTGTTTGGAGCGGCAGAAACACGACATTTAAATCGCTGTCGTGCCAGTGTCATTTAACCCGGTAGAGCTTGTCGAACTAAATTGTCGCCAAACTTAACTCAAAAGTTTGATTGACACGCCGTGCTTCTGCCTTGCTTTTGTCGGACTTGATTTCTAAACTTAGTTCGCACGACAGAAGCACGACGTCTGAACTGGGCTTCGGAGATATGTACGCTTTGGGACGGTGCAGTGGAATGAACTAATAAAGAGGCTCCCCACAACAAAAAGGTGACAGGCTTCGTGCACTGGAACTTCTTATAATACACTTACTCGAAATCTCCACTAATCCTCCACCGATTGTTGAAATAAACCAAGAGACTATGATAATCTCCTTTATAGTCTTAATTTGGAACTTTTCGATAAGTGACCAACACGCTTGCTATCTGTAAATTGTTCCAGGGGTTATCCGCTATTTAGATTTGACTTAATGATTTCTTTAGCTCACCGTCACTCCTGAAAAGTTGGTCTCTCTAAGAGCTTCAGAAAGGGCTGCGGATAAGGTCTTGTTACCGTATGGCACTTTATCTATAGGTGCGTTAGGGGCCATTCTACTGATGGTTCGATTCAATGCCAGAGCCATGGCCCATACTGCGTCATATGCGTAACCACGGTGAACATCACGTGACTTTGGCGAGACTCTCGAATCGTATTCTGCTATGAAGTCCTTTACTGTCTAAGAGAAAGGAGTCATGGTCAGGTATATATGTTGCAGATCTCTGGATTAGAGATACGCTCCCTTTTCGGTGGGGCAAAACCCAACAATTTCTGAGATTGTGGACTGATTTCAAGCGTGTAAATTTTAAGCACTGGATCTCATTTGTCAAGTCAGCTCTGAACTTTGTAGGAAGGTTTGATAATTTTTAAATCGTTTAGATCTTCAATGGACCAATACCACAGTTAAGTTGACATTTGGCACCAATAAGGCGTTTTCGCGTGACGTCACCGCAGTCATACTGGTGTCCATCTTTTCTTGTGTGACGCTTTCTTTTGTGAAATATATATGAAATAATTCATATTTGTACTGCGGTTGTAGATGAAAGTGAAGTGTGATCATCGCAGTAAATTTTCCAATTTAAGCAACTGGAAAGAAGAAGCCTGAAAAAAAAAATCAGGGCTTCAACGGGATTCGAACCCGTGACCTCCGCGATACCGGTGCGATGCTCTACCAACTGAGCTATGAAGCCACACATTGGGAGCGAGGTCAATTTATTGAGTTCATATTTTCCCGTGCAGTGAAGTGATGTGAAATATATATGAAATAATTCATATTTGTACTGCGGTTGTAGATGAAAGTGAAGTGTGATCATCGCAGTAAATTTTCCAATTTAAGCAACTGGAAAGAAGAAGCCTGAAAAAAAAAATTAGGGCTTCAACGGGATTCGAACCCGTGACCTCCGCGATACCGGTGCGATGTGATTTTTTTCAGGCTTCTTCTTTCCAGTTGCTTAAATTGGAAAATTTACTGCGATGATCACACTTACATCATCGCAGTAAATTTTCCAATTTAAGCAACTGGAAAGAAGAAGCCTGAAAAAAAAATCTGGGCTTCAACGGGATTCGAACCCGTGACCTCCGCGATACCGGTGCGATGTGATTTTTTTCAGGCTTCTTCTTTCCAGTTGCTTAAATTGGAAAATTTACTGCGATGATCACACTTCACTTTCACGCTTTCTTTTGTTCCAATTAAATTTGCTCGCCATGGTAGTGAATACACTCTATTATTATTCAACAAATTGTAACACTATCCAAATATGGTCATGATGCTCTCGATATCTGTCATCCGTAGGTGACGGATATCCGGCGATATACGTAGCTTCGTACGTGGGAAGAAAAAGTGAAGTGAAAAAATGTTGACAGAAAGGTTTAAAAATGTTACGAGCTTGGAAATCAATTTTGTTATCAATTTGTTGAATAATAAAACAATTATCCTGCTCAATCTCGCGGAATATCGTCTGATTTTAGCCGACTCGGCGTACGGCCTCGTCGGCTAAGTATCAGACGATATTCCGCGCGATTTCGCAGGATAATTGTTAACTAGCTTGACATTTTTATTCTTGCTTCACAAAGTATAATAGAGAAGGGAACAAAGAAAGCCGGATCTCAAAAGCTAAGCTTTTAAGTTGCTCCATCACAAAGCCTTTTTTAATCAACAAGTTTTCACATTGCAAACGATTGCTCCATCAGTGAAATACCTTTCCAAAGACTGTTTTAGTGTTCAGTCCAGTATTCCAGAGGTAGTCGGTTGCTAGGTAACCATCCATCGCTTCAGCCAACTCCTGAGATGAACACGTGATACTGGGATCGTTGACTAGCCACCATTCCCTCTCTATATACCCAAGAAGAATCCACACATACTTTGCACCAAACATGCGTAGTTTGTAAGCCTGTATAAACATCAAGGATAGAAAAATACGTCTGCAAGAGCATTGTTTTAGCTATAACACCTACTTAGGTAGTATTCATTCCTAAGTCGGGTGTACCCCGGTTTCCAGTAGCAATAGCTAGACCCCTACAGGGTTCAGATGTGTCCAGGATTGAACGCTAATGAGATTCAAATTCCTTATGAAAAGCATCACAAAATGTCCTCATTGGTAAAAAGTCACCAAAACACACAATATTCTGTCAAATATGAAGTAATATGAAAATGTCATATAAGCCCGCCAAATTTGAAGTACTAGTCAAACAATACTTGCGTTCGATACTCGACGTAAGTGACAGGGTTAGCTCCAGCAACAGTTCGACTCATTTATACACTTAGCTCAACAGAGGCAATATGAGAATAAGACCAGTTTCGATATATTAACAATCTCGTTCCCAGAGCCTCGTTCCCCTTGACCAGCGGTCGGAAAACGAGAGCTCTGGGAGCAACCATTTTGAAATGACAAAGGAAATAACCGAATTCTGCCCATCCGGTTTAACGCAGTCTGCATCTATGGCGCATGCCTGAAATGGTTGCTCCCAGAGCTCTCGATTCCTGCCGCAGGGCAGAAGGATCGTGGGCTCTGGGGACGAGAATGATATATTAAAGATGATTTCCAGTCCGTACTGCGCAGTCTCAGAACCCTAATGTTTATAAACGGCTCACTCGATGGATTGCGAATCGATGTTGTTCGTTAAGAACCGCATATCTCTGAGACCTTTCAAATTCTTTTTCCACCAGCTTCATTGATTTTTACAGCTGTGAAGTTGTTTCATGAAGCGATATGAGAAAGAACGAAGTATTAAGCTTCGACCGCTTCGTATCCATAATGGCGGTTTTTTATAAACTTTAAATTTACTTCACGTAAGTAGTTGCGAAATGTTTATATTTTGTGATGTCTTACATGGCGCAAAACAAAAAAAACATGAACAAACTCTCGAGAGAGCGCAGTACGGACTGGAAATCAGCTTTAAATTCCAGCCCTAAAACAAAAGAGCTCAATGCGAGGCTCTGAAGAACAACTACAGAGCTTTGAGGGGTTTATTCCTCGAACCCTGTTTTGAGGTCTATTGTCTTAAGCTGAATTTTAATTCATTGAAATTTGTCGATTAAATTTGTACATCAAACACGAAAGACCGTGTGTGAACACATTTCCATTCAGCGAGAAGAGATTTAAAAACATGACGCGAAGCGGAGTTTCTGAGGAAATTCGAGGTGTTTAGGCATGTAGTCAAAAACTGTCTTGAGTGTTTGATGTATCTTCTTAATAGAAACTAAAACTATGGTGAAAACAGAGAAATAAAATTGTAAAAATCTATTCTAATTAAATGATTAGATAACTAAACATCGTCACGGTCATGATTTGTTTTAAAGGCGCTACACGTCACGTTTGAACGGTTTTAACAGGTTATCCTAAATTTTTCAATTTCGTTGTTTGTATTCTGTGCCAATCCTTTCCATCTTTAACCATCCTTGGTCTGTTATGGTTTGTTATTTTTTCTTTAGTGTTTTTCTATCTTTCTAAAGTATTATTTTCAGGTTTCCTTCAATTTAAAGGTAATTTTGTCGATGATCTAAAAAATTCACAATACCGTGATTTGGTAGGATTAGTGAGTTTGAGAGTAAAGTATCTTGCCCAAAACAACACTTGACTGTAAACCCGGCCACGGTTCAAGCCGGGACTACTCTGAGGCCATTCTAGCGTGCTAAACGACAAAAAATATAAAATAACCGAGCCATTCGAAATGGAATCCGTTTCAGTGGACAGAAGTATAGTTGAAACCTACCTCACAGAAAACTTGTCGAGCTCCTTTTCCAAAAAAATTTGCTAGGATGATTCTTGCTCCTCTGTTCTGAAAAAAAATTAAATATATCGGTAAGTAAGCTTTCAAAACTTTTCTAACTTGCAATCTGGTATAGGGAGAGTTTTTACATGGCGTCACTAAAATTCAAACGTAACTGCAAAACTATTGATTCTCCTGAGATTTTACTTTCATGATGTATAGGAGCAACTGAAAACTTATATTCAAACAAATTTTCGCTCCGATTGGACTCTTAATTGGTTTTGTGATAGATACGCTTGAATTTCTCAGTGATCTTTTGCGTGATGTGGCATTTACTTGATGGCCGAGAGAGTTTTCATGTTGGTTAAAAAGGTGACTTACTTCGGGGAATTTGGCTATCTGAACAGTATTAGAAAAAGCGATTCTTTTAATGTTTTTGAGTTCCTCGAGAGATAAATTCACACTTTTTGTAGAAAAACCCAGTGACAGATCTATGACGTTTCTGTTGGTTTCCGGCCGCCATGTTGGTGTGCCCATGCATCCGGATGTGCACCAGCATGGCGTCTCCATACAAATCTCTACAAATTTGAGTAAAACTTTTCTTCGCATATCTTGCTAAAGAAAAATGTTTTGACCCGAATCTTGGCTAGAGTCTTTACATATTTACCTTCTTTCTTTTTCCAGATTCTGGACTTTATCTATTGAAGGGTTTTTACTTTTATTTTGATCGATTTTGAATGGCGTGACAATGAAAACCAGCCGTTCGTTAGTACTTGTTAAGGTTATGTTGCACATTATGCAAACCAGATTAATGATTACCTTTAAGTTCTCCATTTGCACTCTTGCATTCTCTCTGAAACTCTCCGTGGCAATTTGTCTGATTCCGTTTTTGAGGAAAAAAACATGAAGATCAGATATGGCCTAGAAGGAGATAAAGAGAAAAAATAAATCTGTGCTGTATAATTCAAGAGAGGCACAGAACAACCTATCATACACTGAGTATAAAATGCAGGTTCATCCTCCGGCGGTATAAAAACCTGTGACACTCACTAGTGACATAAAACAAAGAAAACAAAAAAGTAAACATAATAGACCCTATGAATATGAAGAGTGATCATCGCAGTAAATTTACTGTCTTTCTGTCCACCTCCACCTCCCCATCCCAAGCTATTCCAACAGTTTTTTTGGGAGGGGCCACTGGTTGTCATTTTGTTTAGTGTCCCAAGGACGTTTGGCAAGGGTTCTACTCATAGAAGACATATTTCTAGTTACCGTTCGGTGTATGTCCTCTTCCTGAAAGATGACACCCACATGACTCCATTTAAATGTTTTTAGTAAGGCTACCCGGGGGGCGCTGAAAGAGGTGTCATCCGGAATAGTGCGGTAGAAGTACGGGTACTTGGTTTTGACTGATAACTCGGGTGATGTACTGGAATATGAAATCTGTTGATGAAAAATAATCCACAACAAAATATTTCGCTTTTTGTAGGAAAACCTTTTTCGAAACAGATATATGAAGAAACAGAGCTCTATCAGCCATTTCATACGAACAATAACATTTCGGCTTCTGTCATATGTATTATGTTCCATTTTGTCATCTTGTCATTCATTAGCTTGTTCAACGGTTTAGTTTTTACGGATTTCTATTTTTGCTATCTTGTTATTTGTTAGTCACTTCAACGGTCTGCTTTCTATTGTAATATTATATAGGCTTTTACCGTTGCTGTTTAAATTGTAACGTCTTTTCTCAGTTTTAAACATTCCCTGAAGAAGTCAGGCCGTGCCTGACGAAATATTGGAAAATACAAAACAGCTAACCCCAACAGTACGGTCAGCCTTTCTGTTTTTAGTTTCTTCAAGCCTTTAAATTTGCTGATCAGAACCTGCAAGGTTCCGGTACTTTTGACTTGTCTTTTGGCCCTTTCTAGAGTTTAAAGTTTCCTGTCATAGTCTTAAGACTTACTCGCGACTCACTCTCGATCTATAACTCAAACGACGCCTAGGAGTTTAATCATTAACTTTCTTGCACTTGCCATGGTCACTAAATTCGGCAAACATGTATTTTTCATGCCTTTACGATTACCTTTAGTTATTTTTTGTCACACTGTACCTGCGGTATTGCCCAAGGTTCCAATCCAGCCAGCGCAGCTACCACAGTGCTGCATGAAGAGAATCCAGCTCCCAGGAGCATGATCTTACGGGGCTCGTTATGAAGGAACTCGAATATGATATGTTCTGCCCAGCCAGGGGAACCCTGTAGATAAAACCCAAGTGTCTCATTAATACTTGGTCCGATACGTTTGAAAGCCATTTGTGCAGGTGTATACTGTCTTTAAAATTAATTGCAGGAGCGAAATTGTCAATGGAAGCCCAAGAGTCTTGTGAAAAATCTCAGTTATGATACAGTACTACAATAAAAACTTATATCACAGTACATACCATTATACTACAAATTAGCCTGCGTAGCTCGGCGGCTTAAGCAATTTTTAAGCAATTTGAGCTTGAGAGGTGATTTAAACGGCTTTGCCACTTTCTTAGCGCGCTGAAAATTGTTAAACCACCACGCTACGCAGGCCACTACATGTTGGAAGTACTGTTTGTAATTCTTATTGGGCATTTCATATGAATGAAGTTGAGGAGATATCTAATACAGCTTTTTATTGTATATAAAGTGAGAATCTTAGTTAATAAACCCTGCAAATAAATTCTATATGTCCTATATTTTCACATATGAAAAAGCAATACGTCCAATCAACTTCGCGTATAACATTCTTCACATGTGAAAATATAACCAATCATCGCCCAGAGTAGAATGGCTTAGCCAATCAGAGCAAAACACTCAAATGGCTTCCCAGAAGCGTGGTCTTGAAATCAGCGCCCGCTTGCAGTTTGTGTGTTAAAAACATGGCTTCGATTTCCCGTTTTAGTTGACTTTCGGAAACAGCAGCGGAATGACATCCAGCATCTTGTTCATTAGCACTTCAGCTTCAGCCAACAGTCACCTCTGCAAGTCTTATCTCTGTGTCAAGGGCGAACATTCAAGGAGGAACATTTCTACACACAGCGTAAGTCAACAGAGTCCGAATTTGTCTTTGCACAGCGCGAAGCGTCGTCATGGACAAGCGGAAGGATTTCACACTTTGTGTTTTTATACAAATTCCCCGTATTGTATGTTACGTTGTGTAGGCTCTTTGTCCGCTTGCTGCTGGACGGGAAAGCGAATTTGTTATTTATTAGGTTCTGTCACTTACATCAGTCTTGAATTTTTTGCTGTTCTGCATGCAAGCTTACGTCATCGGGTAAAAATAAAACTGATTTGAAGGATATGTTTAATTCTCGCTATATATACAATAAACAAATTACAGCATAGAAAGTGCTTTGTACGGATTTTTACTCACTCGTTGCAAACTATGAAACCTGCATATATTAAAGCTCACTCGTTCGCTGCGCTCACTCGTTCGTTTTGCAAAGTTTTGCAACTTACTCGTGAATAAAAATCCGTACGTCGCACTTTCTATGAAGTAATCTATTTAAATGGTATATTTATGTGCTTTTGAGAAATCATCACGCCTTTTGAAGATGCCTCCCTCTGTCGCTGATAATTTTCCCTTTGTGATCGCCATACATTCTCAGTTTGAAGTCAGTTTCAAGAACCTGCCAGTATATTTGGGGCCTGTGCCATTATCAACGATTTATTTCCCCTATCTCCATGCCAGTAATAAGTAATCCTCTAACAGCTGTACTTGTTCACTGTCGTAAACTACTAATAAACTATTTTATTTTCTCACAATGTGGCCACTTGTGATGTGAAACGCGACATTTCGCCTGCACACTGCTTGTTTTCATCAGTTTGTCTTTGTAACATGCTCACTTCAAGAACTTTGTCCTTTGGTCTTCGCAACGCAAGGCAAAATTTGTATTTACCGAAACCAAGAACTGACTACCTGAAGCGTAGCTTCAGTTACAGCATAACTTCTCTATGGAATGATCATTCAGAGGAACTTCGCATTACAAAATCTTTAAACAGCTTCAAGAGAAGAATTAATAAATGTTTCTCTGCATCGGACCCGGGGGGGGGGGGGGGGAGAGGGGAGTGCTTAACAAAGTTTAAAACGGGGAGGCTCCGCCCCGAGGTCCAACCCCTGACCCTTTTATATACCATTTTTGGTCTAAAAGGCCCCCCTTTTATATACCTGAAGCCTGAAAAAAGTACCCCTTTCGGGCGGAGCCTCCCCGTGTAGGCCATTATAGGGAGTACCCCGCAGGGCATCGGAAAAAAAATTCAAGCCACTCCCACAAAACAGGATGTTGGTACGTACCACTTAGGGCTTCTTTTCAAAATTTCTGACGAGGGAAACGTAAGCAAACCACGACGGCAACGGCAACGGGAACGTCGCGAAACAAAAGGTTTCATGAGCAGACCAATAGCTGTACACGTGCGTTATAAATCTTTGTGCATTTCGTTGCTGTTCTCTGGAAAACAACAACGTAAAATGACCAAGTTTATTGTATTTTGGAGAACCTAGGAATTGATCGCTGGCATTACATATTTAGTTTGAGCAAGCTTTTAGACAGATTTGCGCTCTGGACGGATTTAGTTACTTACGAAATTCGAGAGTAAAATTTAAATCCTTTTTTTGCTAGGCGTCGTCCCTGGCGTCGCCGTCGTCGGTGCTTTTAAAAGTTCCTTAATGTAGTTCCTGGACGTTATTACTAAATTGTTAAGAAATTAAAAGTTGTATAAAACAAGTAAGACAATGAATCTACCCTGGTGTCATTCCAAATCATTCTCAGCTCATAGTCGTTCAACACTCCAGCACTGTTCACGTGATCAAAAGCCATTTGAGCAGCAGGTTGAATACCATTGCCGCCTGTCCAGCCATCATTATGCACTGACGTCATCGGGAACAAGGCACCCACGTAAAGGGGCTTTTTGGCGCATGTGCAAGAATTGGTGATAATGAAATGCAAAACAATGAGACGTGATGGTACAACCATTTCGATAACCTGTTGAGAAAACACCAAACACTGTAATCTAAGCTGAGGAAAACTGATTAAATTAATTTTGCAATGAATGACTGACTGATAAGCCTGCTGTGATTTTGCTCGTAAAATGCCAAAAGTTCCTCACTGGAAAGTCAAAAAGCTGGAAAAAAAATACCAAAAAAAAAGTTGCTACCTCAATGTCAAATGATGTACAAAAATTTATTGATATTTTTTTACATAGACGTTAACTTGTGGGAGGCGCGGTGGCCTCATGGTTAGTGCGCTCGACTCCGGAGTGAACGGTCTGGGTTCGAGCCCTGGCTGGGGACATTGTGTTGTGTTCTTGGGCAAGACACTTTACTCTCACAGTGCCTCTCCCCACCAGGTGTATAAATGGGTACCGGCGAATTGTTGGGGAAACCTAACAAATGCGGGGAAGTGACCTACGATGGACTAGCATCCCGTCCACGGGAGGTAGAAATACTTCTAGCCGCTTCATGCTACAGAAACCGGGATAAGCTCCGGCAGCTATGAGTCAGTCTTGGCTCCAAGACTTCACTTCGTTAATTAAAGGCTTTATATTTCGTTCTTCTCATAATTGCTAACATCGAACAAGAAAATAACTCCAAGCATAGCTTTAAAGAGTTGATCGCAAACTGTGGAGGACTACAGTATACCTTCAGATCGAAAATTTTCTTCAAATTTCAATTTTTCGGTTTAAGTAATGATCCAAATGAAACCTCTAATATAAAAAAGAAATCATTGAAAAAGATGAAAAATTGGCAGAGAAATGGCGGTTTTAAGCTTTGGCCAGAAGTGAAAATTACCCGTCTGATTAACATATTTAGCGCTGTTTTTTCGAATAAATTTTTTTCACTTGAAGCGGACACTGTAAAGAACTAAAACTCATGGGGAATTTGTCCGATTGCCCCAAATTTTGACAGTGGGTAGAATAACACATAAACAACAAAATTTTGTCTGCGATTTTTTTCTTTCGAAATATTATTTTAATAAGAGCGATTTTTGTACAAACACTTCACATTTTTCTAATACTATTTCGAAAACGTTCCATAACTTTTTGGTGACTTTTCACTGAAACTGAGTATGGCAAAACGGAAACACGTTTTTTAGCGCTTTGGGTCTGGAAACTGAGGATCAAATTAAATTATCGAAAGACAAAATTCGCTTTGACTTGTAGCTTTGAAAAGGTGATTCGGCGCTCGCATTTAGAAGTCGTGAAAAAATCAACAATCCATTTTATTTCAAAATTATTGGTATAGTTAGTTAGCCTGCTCTGTTAGCTTTTAGGTATCTACAGTTTATACTGGACGCGCTACATTAATTGCTTGAACGCGAGACACCTCTGAGGGTTTACTGTAACCTTAATTCTAACAGAACACTGAGAATATGGCTCATTTGATCTGGTCATGTTTAAGTCTTGCCGAACGTTGTCAAGTGACAGATTATGTGTTCAAACTTAAAAAATTTTATAAACATGCAAGAAACTTACGCGTTTTTGTGAAATCGTTGACTTTCTCGTGCTTTATATGTGCTCTGAACCTACAGGGAAATCCTTGTTTACAATATTTGACTAGCGTAAGCACTTCAGCTTCTGATGGAGCTACCAAAAAAAATCGATCAGTTCTGATTATTATCGAAATGCTATAGTACTACTTACTCTGCCAAGCCAGTGAATATGAGCCTGATGTGTTCAATAACTTTTGTGCAACACGGGTTTAAAAACTCGAAAGTTTACAAAGAATGTATGTGCTAACTAACGCTTTTGCCATCCAGAAATTTCTCCTTGAATATCACACCCAAAGAGCTAAACATTTCACTATGGATTATGTGTCACTAGCTCTTGTCACTAGTTCTTTAGCTGCTTGGAGTCTTATCATATCTAACATATTTCCTTTTGTACGAAAAGCGGTATGCAGATGAGAAAAATACAAACAATGACATCAGCATGATACAAAAAGGCAAAACGTGCTCGAGATCGCTCCGGCCGCAAAACGTTTATCCAAACGCCAAACGTTGCTCAAAATTTTGCATGGCCTGCCCGATCGGGGAAAGGCTTAAAGACTGAGGAAACGTTTCTTTAAGAAAATCTAAGATTGGATTTTTAAATCCGAAAGCGAATCTGAAAACAGATTTTGCGTTTCTTTATTAAACAGATCAATCAAGATCACTTGGATCATAGAGCGTCAAAAGAACCAAGAATCTACTCTGCTGGGTGAGGATTCTTCCGTCCCTTGATTCACTAGCTATGATCCTAGTGATCTTGAATTAAACTGTTTAAAGAAATGCAAACCCAATCTTGGAATTTCTTAAAGAAACGCACCCTGAATGAACGAAAGTGGAAAGAACGGATTAATGAACGCCAGGAACGAACAAAAAAAGAAAGAATAACTTGTATAATAGCTTCAGGCCATATCTAACGCCAACACCTTTTTCCCCAATGATGCTTTATAATAAACTTTTTGGAAGGTTTGTATTTAAAATAAAAAAAAGCATTTAGCACTTTTTAACAGAGCTTGATTAAAATTAAGCTCTTATTAACCGAGCAGGAGGTCTGTATGAGAGAATCTTGAACAAGGTCGTCAGTTCAGACCGAGCGCAGTGAGGTCTGTACACACGACGAAGGTCAGGATTCTCCCAAACAGACCGACTTAGCCGGTTAATACTGATGTTTATTTTATGGCAAACAAGAAAAATTGAATTCCTGAGCATTTTTAACGAAACATAAGATGGCAATTCATAACAAACTATTGTTCTCAAAACGACTTACAATTGGTCATTGTTCCAGTTTCTTGTTACTAACATTAATTAGGTGACCCATACATGTCTACAACGTGTTGTCTGTTGTAGGCACAAGTTGGGCAAGTTTCTCTCGGTGTTATTTTCAGAGCCCCTTAATCACCTTCCTATTCTCACAGTACTGACATCATAGAAACAAGGAATCTATGGGAACTGGTCAAAACTACTATACTCGAACAAGACCCACCTTTGGGATCGGAGGGGGGGAGGGTTGTTCTCAAAGACATCACCTATCTTCAAACATTACCAACAACATTTTATTGGCTTTTAAATTTGAGTTGATACAGAAATATTCAGCTAGCCAGAGTCAGCATTACCAGACAAACAAGAAAAGTGAGGTTTGAATCTCACTGTAATTTTTTTACTGCTAGATAGAGGGGTAGCTATGCAATAAAGACACCATCTTTTGATGCTAAGCAAGGGGGGTGCAGGCAGACACCACCATCTACTTTGTGGTTTGGTGGGTCCTGTTGGAGTGTAGTAGTTTTGAGAACTTCCCTTAATGTGCCTCCTACTTAAGATCCTTTCATCTACACAACCTCAGGAGCGCGCCCTTACTGACCGACTATCGCATGGTGGGGTCGCTTCTTTCGCGATTTATCAGCTATAGGGGGGGGGGGGGGGAGGGGAACGATTTTTTGTCGTTGCTTTCGGGGGATGTGGGCGTTGTTACTATCGGGAGTTTACGGAATTTCTTTCGAGGTAGTCACTCGCTAATGCGTAGACAGTCCAAACGAATTTCTCAAAACTACCTGAGGCACAAGTCAGTTTTGGTTACTGAACTCTCGATTGGTTGCGCGCCGACAGTAACAGCAGGCCTATAGAATATTCAGACAAATTACGCAGCTAGTCACAAATTGCTTATTTAGCATTTATAGCAGTCGGTTTAAACCACCTTTTCTATTGAAATCATTGTTTAATACTTTGGTTTACATAGAAATTGTTCCATGGAAACTGCGCACGAACCTTAACGAGTCTTATTCACGAGCTGCGATGTATCAAAAATAGAAAAAAAAACGAATTAGTGAGCGCAGCGAACGAATGAGTTTTTTTTGATGCATTGCAACGAGTGAATAAAAATCGTTCAAGCATGCACTTTCCATGGTATAATGTTGTTACACATTACTGAGATCTTTTCATGAACGACGCATTTCACAGATTGAAAGCCATTTAAGTGCAAGAGCAAAAAAAAAAAAAAGAAAACCACAGTTTATATTATACATTCATTAACGTGAGCTCGGCGTAACCTATACTGCGACAAGTGCGGTTACAAACATTACAAACAATGCAGGTTGTAAAAAGCTTTGATTAATGACTTAATTAACGTTTCGTATGCCTCAACATACATCCTCAGAAGTGACGGTTAATAAAAAATATTACATCCAACCGTCACTTCTGAGGATGTACGTTGAGGCATACGAAACGTTAAGTCTACTTATTAATGAAAGTGTTTTACAACATGTGTTGTCTTGTCATGTTTATAACCAAACCGCAGTTTGTATATTATTTTTTGTTTAAGCTGAAATGCCGAAGAATAAGAGTTTTCATAAAACAAGTGCTTCGAGGTCTCTACATCTCTCGAAGTTTGGTATTGCGAGCTTTTCTTATAAGTAGGAACTGAACTCAGCTGAACTTAAAAGTTTCAAATAGACATGCAAGGGTGTAACTATGAAATCTTGTGTTTTTCTCAATGAGTTGCTGGGCGAGATCGTACTCACTGTCAGAACCAAAGATGCAAATAACAGCTGACGAGCCAACATCACGGTCGTGGAAAAGGCTCGACGTCTTTTCCAGCAGTTCTGATCTTTATTAAAGGAGAGCTATTTTACACCAACTAAGTTATAAGAGCAACCGTTTTTTAATTTTTGTTCAATCGAAGATTTTCGTTTGGTTATTCTAAAAACGAGTTATCCCATTTCCTA